>OX336890.1:25061223-25338723 GCA_946959425.1 Argyrosomus regius | reverse complement strand
GCTGAGGCCTCCCCTCCTCTGGGCTAAAGACTCGGCAGGGGGGCAGGGCTCTGGATCCAGCTTAAAGAAAAGCAGGCAGATCAAGGACAAGAAATACTGGGGGAGAAAAAAGTAATGTATGATCCTCTCTGTGAACAACCCCCACCAACTATCCCCACCTCCCCACCAACCTCACCCTTATCCCTGTTTCTATATATCTCTCTTCTCTCACTCTCTCTCCCCCCTTGGAGTCTCCCCCTGTCCAGTTTGGTTTACCGCTGCTGTTTGGGCTAACTGGTTTCAGATGCAGGACAAAGCAGATATCCCTCCTCCGTAAGCATGTTTTGGGCAGGGACTCCTTGTTTACTGAGGGCAGAGCCTACGGACTGTAACGGACAAAATCATGCTAGTTTGGCCTTTAGGTGTTCAGCTGACACTCTTATCCAGAGCGACATAGTGTGAGTGGAAACAAAAATCAATCACTGACTCACCAAAACATTAAGAACAAAAGACAAGAGGTTCAAAGGTCATGGCCAAATAGTATTCCAGTGACAATAGAGCTGATATGGATTATTAAAGACAACAATACAAACTCTGTCTTTGACTGTCTGTGTAAGTCATAGGAGCATTGTCTAAGCAGTCCAATAAGTCATGAATAAAGGCTCTTATATAAGGCTATCAAGTTCTAAATGTTAATAAGCTGTTAATAAATGGATTTGCATCCAGATGCTCTGCAGCTCAGCTAATAGGTCAGAGGTCAAATATTCCACAGTCTTCCTCATGAATTGATGAGCTAAAGAAGACAAAGCACTTGTCATCCTGAAGGACGATAAGAACTGGCCAACCTCAACCTGGAATCTCAAATGTTGTTCCAATCACTGGTTTATGAATCATATTTAGCATTAATAGAGCCATTACAACTCATTACCATTTTATAGTGTGTGCCTTATTAGAGAGTGGTACCAATATTTCTGTTAACGAATCAAAACATGTTGTCATTATGTTACTGGAACTGCATGGAGCTAGATGAAGTTTCAGGTGGTTAAATGTCACTGAGCATGATTTATTTTAGAGAGTATGATTAGATTCAAAATGTACTATTATAATTATGATAAAAAAACACACCAGTATTATTCATGTTTTTTTTATTATTCCAGGCAGCCCTGGTTTCCATTCCCTTCCTGATGCTGTAGAAATCAATCAGTACAATCTTTTTCAATCTGCATTTATCTGTTTTTGTTTGGTTTGGTTTGGTTTGGTTTGGTTTGGTTTGGTTTGGTTTTTTGCCACCTGGCGGCTGAGCTCCACAACAAACTGACTACCATACACAAGTTAAATACATTCCGGCCTTATAAAGTTGATATGTCTAACATGTTAGCAAACAGTTGACTGTTTCCACGTCCAGCAGACACAGGAGTTTTGTTTGTGTCCTCCTGATTAATGCAAGTTTAAATATTCACCCTCCTTTTGGCTCTGATTTGGTCTTCTCCACCTTCTGAGAAAAAACATCTGGCTCTTAAGCTGCTACAAGCTCCACTATTGTCACCTGTCTCCTCTTTGGTTTTGGGAGTTTTTTCACTGAAATGATGTTAATGAAACAGAATCAAGATGGTAATGTTGCACGTCCTATAACCAAAACAATGAGCGAAAGAGGCTAAAAGGCTCTGTAGAGCTGCATGGTGTGCAGCTTTAAGTTATGTAATCTATCAGTCTCTGTTCACTTTTGTCAAATCTGGATTATTATTTAGTATTTGTGTTTACGTGCAGATTGATTTGATATGTGTGCAGTGAATCACCCTATTGATAACGTAACTTTGATATTTAAAAAAAATGAATGCAGGCGACCATAACTGTGATGGATTCTACAACTCAAGCGTCAACTTCATCTCAAAATGTACAAAATGTACAAAAATGAATGAAAGATAATGACTTAAATTAATTGGTTACATAATATAATAAGTTGTGATGTGAAGTATAAGTTAGTTGGCTAAAATATACAAAAGTGCTGGTATGGTACTTTAAACTAATATTCATCAAATCAAATCTTCATGAATATGCATATCCTGATCTTTGTTGAAGCAATACATAGATGGATTTCAGATCCACCTTGTAGTTAAGCCGAAGAATCAAGCAGGTGTGTGTGTGTGTGTGTGTGTGCGTTGGCTCTACCACCATGCCAGTCATGTGTCCTCCATCAACTATTGAGCTTTTGCCTCCGGTGTTTCATCAGGTGCGCAGCCTCATGTGCTAGTGCCTTACACGAGCAGATTAATAATTCCATTATCCACTCTCTCTTTCACTCTCCATGCTCTATTCATTCGCTTTTCTCACTTTCTCTCCTCTGTTCGTCTTTGCGGTTGCACTCTGTCCTGCTTCCCTCTCTTTTCCTCCGTTCCATTTGCAAGGTGTGATATTGCTTTAATTGAGCAGAAACATGTGGAGAGATCAGACATATCTCGGGGGATTAGAGGAAAAGCTGGGAGTTTGTGCGACTGGCAGCCTGTGTTTGGAGCAAGGGGTCTGCTGGGAATGAATGTAGTTAGTGTGACCCCTGACCCTGCGAGCTGTTGACGTGGAAGCCAGCCAAGAGGGGTCCAACAGAACGCTTTTGTTAATCTTATTCAGGGCTCCCTGTGAACTGTGGGCAGGGAGAAAGCTGGCAGCTCAGACCTGTGGAATGCAGAGCTCTTTATTCCCATGCTTTGGAAACAGAGGTGGGCCCTGGAACTAGCAAGGCTCCTTTAGCAGGACCTCCTCCACTCAGCTCAATCGACACTGACAGTTTCCTGGCTTAGGCTTGCCAACTGGCAGGGCAGCGGTGCAGGGAGGACAAATGCGCCCCACCAAGGCTGCAAAGGCCACAGGCAGCAGGAAAGCACTTCTAACAGGCAGCTACAGTAGTGTGCCACTGTTTGGAGAGTCCCAGTTAAACTCACTGCATTTACTGTTGCCAGTACCTTTTTGCATCAGCTTTGGATGCACGAGTGCAACAACACATGTATAAGATCACTGACTTATCTATCTATAGGAGTATTATATGGAGTATCCGTGAGAGTGAAACCTTAGGTCATATTGAAAAAATAGGACAACAAGGCAAAGAAATACAAACCATCAGATCAGATGGAAAGTTTAGCAAGCGCTAGAACGAGAACACACCTATAAAATTAATAACCCAGGAAAACGACAGACAAGTCTACAGCAAGTACTGTAGTAGGTCAAAGTTGAAATAGTAGGTTGATGGATGATTTGGATACAACACACAGTTTGAGTAATAGCTTTCCATGTCTCCTAAAATGATCCACAAATGTTTAAGAAATGTGTGTTTTCTGATCTCTGGTTAAGGTTTTTTCAAGTTTAAGCAACTGAAGCTACTCGGTTAAGATTACGGAATGATCGTGGTGACGGTTTAGAAGAAACCAGCCACTGACTGTTGGTAGAGGTTAAGAAGTGAACAGCAGTCCAGAAGTCACAACCAAACACCATGATCTTTTCCCGGAATTGCTACCACAGTGATACCTGCTCCCTGAATTGGCGCATTGGCAACACTACTCAAAACTTCTTGAAGTGGCCAGTCGTGTGTTGCAGACAGAAACAAACACACACTTTGCAAGCGAGAACTAAAGGTATTCCCCAAACGGTGTTTCAAGTTGACTGACAACTTCCTATTCTACCTTTGACCTTTCACGGTACATGGTGTGGGGCTGTGGGTCATTCTTTCATAACCTTATGAGTGCGCACCCTTTAGTGGTTCTATCTGATCTGATGGTTTGCCATCTCTATTTTCTTTGTCTCTTATTTTATAGCAATGGCACCATGTACCAACATCTCACACTTACTTTGGTACAATGTTATCATTACTGATAGAAGCAATGGCTCGAGGTACAAGGGTAGTTTTCCTCACACCTTTACATTATATAATTGTAATACAATGGCACGCTGCTTCACCTGGACAGCACTCTGACACAGGCAAGAGGTTATTGGTGAGATAAATGTAAACACAAGTTGCTGATGCTGAAGTTTAAAATCAAATAAGCTGAGGACCTTTGGAAACTCTTCAAAAACCCCTGTGAGTCCCCCCAACCTCACTTTGGAAACCTTTCCTCTAAAAGGTGCAGCTGTGGGGATCAGAGGAGGCCTCTGACACACACACACACACACACACACACACACACACACACACACACACACATTAACCACTCACTGGTTAGGCCAGATCAGTCAAGATTAAATAAGTGTACCCCTCCACTGGTCTGAATGGAAAGCTGCTGGAGACTAAGTGGTAATCTCTGAGGCTGATGGCAGGTTAGGAATGAAACAGCCAAACACCTAAGCACACATACATCGACACTTCTCTCACACTGAGTTTGAAACATGAATCTTAGAAGAGGTGCGGTTCCCCGATCGGTGCGACAAATAGCTTCGTCTTTATTATTCTGTGTTTCAAGAAGAGCCTGGCTGATGGACAGGAAGTAAGGAAGTCGGGCTTCGAGGAGGAGGACTCCTCCTGCTCCCACAGCGCTGCCAGTCAGCTGAGTCTGCTGCTCAGCGGAGGCGGGGGAAATACCCGCCGGTACGCACAATGGTGCTGCTGGGATTACAGGCCCCCCTGCTGGTGAGCAGCCCGGCAACGGGGGGAGGAGGGTGGGAGGGAGGGGAGGGGAGGGTAGATGGAGGAGAGGTGTGCACAACATGTAGAGCTTCTTAAACCCCACCAGGGACCGACGCTTTAAGACTGTGTTTGAGTCATTTTAAGGTGAGCCCTTCATCTTACAGCAGCAGGAAATGGAATTACAAATAAAGAGACGCTGTTTCCCAAAAGTCAGCTTTTATTTCATGGTAGATGTTTTCCAATTTTTTTCATTACGTAGCTTTTTATGTAACTTCCAGGCAAACCTTTAGGTTTTAAGAACGACGTCTAATAGAACTGACTCACAATGATGAAGAACAAGGGTCACTAAAATAAACTGACCAGGCAAAATATATCAAACTGGTGACATTTAGATACAGACAAGCCTCTTAAGCACAAATATACCTTCCCACGATTTCATATAAAATGAATAAAGAATAAATTAATTCTGGTTCCCCTCAATGTCAAAATCTAACCAACATCCAGGCCCACTCGGCTGTTTTTCTCTTTTTACCTGACTCTCTCTTGCTCTCTCTCTCTCTCTCTCTCACACACACACACACACACACACACACACACACACACACACAGACTGGTGGCCACATTCTCCTCTGGTCTGCTGGTTTAGAGTGTGTGCTGGGCCCAGGCCTGTGATTTACCTGCTGTCCCTGCTTTAACGCGCCCCATATGGTGAACAATGGCCCATAAAGACGCCTCTAAACGAGACAGGAGTTATAAAGGCAGCCCAGACTGACTTCAGCTTCAGCTCTGTTTAAAGCACAGAGCCTGACTCAGTTTGGCTTTAGGACCGCACAGTACTCCAATTCTTGTCTGTTGCTACTGAAGTGTAGCTCAGACAATTTGTTTACTCACCAGGTAACAAAGATAGTCTTACTTATATACATGTGGTGCTGAAACGTTCATATGGACTTACATGTAATGACTGCGTGTGTGTGTGTGGTGTTGCTGAGCTGTAGTTGGCAGCTCTCTGTGCCGAGCAGATGGAGCAGAGAGGGATTCTGGCTGCAGCTCCTCGTGTGATATAAAGATATGCTTTCTGTCAGAGCTTATTCTACTTTTTTTGTGTCACAAAATGTGTTTAACACACAAATTTAGCCAATTCACTCATCCACTTATTGTTGCAATAGGCCTGTGTAGACGTGTAAAGAGCCCAGTGCAACGTTACACACCGCCGAAATATGTTCTGTTTTTTTCATGAACACATTGATGATACACTCATCTACAGCTCACATTTTTGAATCATAATTACAACTTGTGAACTTAGATGCAGATTGTCTCACATCTCGCATACAGATGAATGGATAAATATAGAAAATCTTTATACTTTTTTTTAACATTTAATGGTCAGATTTCAATGACATTTACAAAGTAAAGATGATGATGCCTTTCTATTTTGGTCAGCCATAAAATCTAAGATGAATCGTAAAATATGATTGATTGATTGAGTGATTGATTGATTGATTGATTGATTGATTGATTGATTGATTGATACACTCTTAGCATAGCACAACTAATACAAGCAAAGAAAATTGCATGGTATGCACGAAGATCTTGGGAAGTAGCAAGTCTTCATTAGGATACATGATTTGACATGCAATGAGTACAAACCTACTTTAAATGTTTTAAAAACAGAGTTGATGATTAAAAGACTTCATATCAAATGTAGCCTACATGGCTCATGCCAAGATGCCTGAGTAAGTTATGAGTGAAAAAAGTTTCTCCACTGTGCTGTAGTCCTCGATAAAATCTCCCATGCTGTGAGTCCGCTTTGAGGAATCGTTCTTTATAACAGCCAGTACATCCTGTACCGATGTCCACACTGGCTGCTTTGCTCATGATGATCGGGGCTTTATAAAGGGCTGCAGTGAGCACCGCAGGACATTCACACTAAATAAACTTATATGTTTATACACCACCGCACAGAGGTGGAAAGCTAGTGGGGCGTGTAACTGTGTTTGGGCCCGCCCCTCAGGGGGTTTATGGCCAATGGGGCAGTAAAGATGTCACAGCCAACAACCAGGAGGACTTCTTGCAGAGAGGGAGGAGTGAGAGGGTCCAGCATTTTATGTTCAGACCGCGTTATATAAAATGCAAAAGGCTCTGATTCCTGCTCCCTGTCCATTTTGAGGTCTTCATAGTGGCCCAGCCCTCCTGCCAGAAATCACAGCTAAACCTTTAACCTTGATGTGTCTCACAGTCTGCTTTGGCCTGGCCTCGGAGGTGGAGGTGACCCTGACACCCCCCCTGGCTCTGGCCCTTCAGCTGGCCAGCACTATGTTTCCTTTGTTTAACCCCTGACCTGAGAAAACAAGACGTGTCCCAGAGTTCTGAGGAAACTGAGGGGAAGAGGAAGTGTTTGGTTACAAATTAAATATATGCATGTCATGAGCCATAAATCGACGGGCCTGCTAGCAGCGCTGCTACTGAAACGGCATGTGGTACCAAGGCTCTCACCATAAAGTTTTAAGGCCTCACTTCCATCTCTGCTTTTCAAAGGGGATCTGGATGATGGCTGGACCCAAGGCAAGATGGATCCCAGGTGTCAGGAAAGGAAAGAAAATAAAAAAAATAGAAGAAAAAATAAAGTCAACAAAAGGAAATAGGAGTAGAATAGCTGTAATAATGAAATAAAATAGGAAGAAAAGTGAAGAAAGGATGGTGTGGAGTGAATGGAATATTGACATGATTGCAGTATATTACAGTAGAGAAGATGAACTAAAGAGACCACATGTAGAGAATTAGGATGGTTTGGATAAAGCTGCAAGCTGAGGGCATCTCACTGTGGTAAATATGGACAGCTGTACACATGTATTAGTTCTTATTACATTACTTATGTTCAAAAACTAGTGAGTCAACAACTTTGCCAGCAGCCAAACATCAAGCAAGGTCAACAACACAAGACATAGCAGCCAGCTAATATTACTTACCAGTCCAACAGCAGTCAGCCCAGCTCGGCGTCTGTCTTTCAGCCTTGCTGTATTTCACCAAGCTCTCACCAACCACTAAAAGTCAGTCCCAGATTTACTCTTGTCCTGTGGCTGTCCTTGCTCAGTCTCTTCACTCTCTACTCTCTCTCCTTAGCTTCCTCTGTCGACGTCCTCTTCAGTCTCTAAGCCTCTGCCATGCTCTGATACAGCATCACTCCACATCTGCATTTCTGCAGACTGCAACACTCCCCCGGTGCTCTGAGCTCACAGTCCAGACAGCCCAGATAACTATGTGAGCTAACATTAGCTAACAGCAGCTACATTTAGCAGCAGTTTACTTTACTGTCCATCAGAAAACTCTGTAAATCAGAGTTGAGGCAGAGCAGGGAGATAACATTAAAGGAAAAAGCAGAAAATATTTTCTGCATAAAATATGATGGCGGTGTGTGACTTTGTGTGACGTACGTCTCACTGGTGGTTGTACCCGTGCACGAAGTTGCATAGTACAAGAACAGATGTAGGTGCAGAGTGTGAATGAACAGACACCATTCAGGTCAGTGTAGCATCAAAACTATTTACTTTACTAGAAACAAAACATAGAAGCATTTTCTGATCTGTATTCTTCACAGACAGGAGGATATCATTTGTCTGGTTGAAATGTTACTGTTATACTGCTGAAAAATAAATGTGACAATGCTCTGATTAATGTTTGGCTAGGTTTAGAGAAATTTAGATTAAAGGGGACTTTTGTTGCCATGGTTACAGTAATAAACATGTAGTTAAGATTGGGGAATGATCATGGTCATGCTTTTAAAAAAAAACAACGTTGACTGTTGGTTGGGAACAGGAGGTGACCGGTGGTCTCCTGTGTTTTAGTCTCCTCTTGACGCTCAATAATTCTACTTTGCTGCAGTTAGTTTGGTGACAGGTTGATGTTGAATCCTCATTTCCTCTAATCATAATTACTGCAGTTTCTATCAGTAATATAAGTAATATACGTATATAATTTTTTGGTTGGTGTCAAACTTGCTTAACTGACCGATGCAGTTGTTGTCCTTGGGAGGATATTCTCTTTTTTACAAGAATTTACCCCCAAAGCAGGTTGATATTGTAGAGAAAATCAGAATCTGTGACAACAGCTACACTTTACACTTTAAGTAATGTAGATACCGTATATTAATGGCTTGAAGGTATTTTGTTTACAAAGGGTCTTGTACTGAGTGACACACCTGTAATTAAATAGCTAAACAACAGCTAACACAGCTAGATATCCTGCCAAAGTGTCCTTTTGAAAAACAGACAACTATTCTACCTGCTGAACTGAGGACTAAGGTTAAAGTCTAAAATGCACTATGTTCTTAATAATCCCTTTCCCCTCCATCTGAGTGTTCAGGTTTCCTCTCTTTCTGACAGACAGCCATCAGCTCCTGTGTAATCCCAGGGCTTTGGGCCAAGCAAAGTGTTGACAGCTAGACAACACAGCCTGCACCACGTTCCAAAGAAAGTGCTAAAGGATACAGATGTAAATTCTGCACACATTTGCCAGATGTAACTCAATCTTAGAGTCACTTCACATTTTATACATCCCCAGTTCCAAAAAGGTGGGGACGCTGTGTAAAAGAGAATGTAAAGATAATATGATTGTCAAATTATTTTCGACCTATAATCAAATGAATCCATTACAAAGACAAGATGTTCAAACTGATAAACTTTATTGTTTTTTGTAAATATACACTAATTCTGAATTTGATGCATCCTGTTTTTCTTTACATTTTACAGCATCTCAGCTTTTTTGGAATCAGGGTACGTACATTCAGAATACAGGATTTCTTGATGTTCATGGTGGTTTATGTTTCATATTTTTAGTTGTTGATGTGATCTTGTCTTTGGTGTGTTTTTGTGGTGTCTTTTTTCCTGTTGGATTGCCTGTCTTTGTTCAGATGTGGTGGCTATCAATCCTGATGTTACCACCAGAATGCATCATTTCACACCAGAACTTCCTGATTTCACATCACAAACACTTCTCTGAATGCCAGTTTTGCATTGGTTTATGGCAGCGTGTGTGCATGTGTTGCTTGTGTTGAGTGACACAGGTCAGGTGTGGGCTGTCCAGGCTGTAATGTGTTTGTGTGATGCAGGAAGGGAGAGGGGGGTTTGGTGCAAGGTCATTCCTGTGTTGATATGGCAGTCTCAATCTCCCCTCTGGGAAATGCAGGCAGTGGCGCAATGATACACACAGGCTTGGATTACTCAGTAATGAACTCTTAGGGGCCCAAAAGAATCACACCAACTGCTCAGTTGCATTTCTGCATTGGTTTGACACTATGACTGCTACATTTTGCAGAAAAGTGATGGCATGTTCTACTTCTTTGCCAGAAGAGGATATAATATTAAACATTTAACCAATTTTTTAATTCCTAGAATCATAAACTTAAGCTTAGCTGAAACCTATGAACACCACACCTAAATAAAGACTCGCTCATATTTTTTATATTTTTCGACAGTCAGGAAGGAGCATAACCCTTACAACTGAGTGAATACACTAGACAACATGCTACAGTGGAGTTCACTGGAGTTCTGGTAGTTGACAACCATGCAAATCCTATGAGAAGATCAACTGCTGTGTGTTTTTTGTAACACAGACAGCAACCAACATCTTGTACTGTTGCACTGAATGACGTGGCAGTTGGCATGTAGCACTGTATAGCATACAGAGACACAGAAACTGAGTCAATTTTGTAAAATGAAGGTAATTTCAGGTAGAGCCCACTGACAGTATAAAGAATGGACAGCGTAACCCCCAAATTCCACCGGGCGAGGATGTGCTGCATTGCATGTGCGCCGCACCATGAATACACGGAGGTCAGACACAGAAACAGCACAGAGAATCCGGTAAAATTAAAAAAACCTGTGCAAACAGGTCATAAAAACAGACAAAAACTCATCACTCGTAGGCTTCTGAAGAGTGGTTTTGAAGCTCAACCTATGCGGCTCTGGTCGCCGCTATCTTGGCTGTGCTTCTTCCGCCTCCCAGAGACGTGGATCATCGGCAGACCTGAGGAAAGCCAAATGACGCCTCGGTGCTCAAACAAGCTGTCTGTAATGGCACTTACATATCAAGAAAAACGGCCACTCTGTTAATTCTGCATAACTTTAAGCCTTAATATCATTTGAACAGGTGAGTTGTATAAAAATTCACCCTCAGTACAGTTGTCATGAATGGGGAAATTAGCTATAGAGACCAAAACTGTTTTTTTGTGCCAGGCTGTAAACATGTTTATTTCTGCTGTGAAGTTGGACATTTTATTATGGGGGCTTATGAAGGTTGAAATGTTCTGTAGCCAGCCTAAAGTGGACGCTCAAGGAACTGCAGTTTTTGGCACTTCCACATTGGCCTCACTTCCCAGCCTTGGCACTTGGTAGTATTGTTTATTTACTGTTATGTCTCCCTTTGTATGTCATACCCAAATCATAATACTACCTTTACTCAGTGACAGCAGTTTCTAAAATGCACACAGAGAAATCATGACTGGAATCCAGGGGATTGTTGTCTGTAGGCTAGATCATTGAGTACAATGCACACATGAATTGCAATAAAAGGTTATTCAGCGTGAAAAACATCCCTCACTTTACTTTCTGGTCTGTACTTCTGTTCTTGTGGACTGAAAGACTCTCTGCAAGCTGCTCTCTGCACTGATGTCTCCATAGCACTCCACATATTGGAATATTGGAAGTTAAAGAGTCAAAATCTGTTGCTGCCAAATTATTTTGGTAAATTGAAGGTGTATAACATTATAGCGTGGTCTCTGTGTACTTTGGGATCCTGAGACAGAGTGGTGTATGATAGGCTTTGTTTCATCATAAATGCACATTAGAGGATTGAGGATAGCAGGTGTGTCTGCTGCCTGCATCTCAATGTGGTTGGAAGGTCTGAAAAAGCTGAGTGGTTGCTGTTGAAGTGAGCGCTGTATCCTGCTCAGGGAAGTTAAGAGTCTTGATTTCAGTTTAGCTCTACCACGTACAAGCCAAGTGAGTTTCCAACTTGGAAATAATAATAAATATGAATTGTTGGTTTGTTTAGCTAAAATGTGTAGTGACAATGTGAAAGCTTATGAATAAAGGGAGTGAATAGCCCAGGTTTCAAAAGGGTTAATGTTGAACTTGACAATGCACACCTTCAGTAAAGACAGATGCTGTGAAGTGACCTCACATTGTTCATTTTCCACAGTATCCTTCGCTGTCTAAATCCACTGGCAAGCAGCGATTTATTCACTATAGACTAAGTCTAAATTTGTTGCCAGAGCTCGTTGTCTTCTTGTCATTTAAAACTTGTAATCCCCATCCCACTGCATTGTTTACAGCGACTCCTCTTATTTTTCCATGGAGCACATCCTTCAAGGATTGCATGCTTCACAGAGCTTCTCCTTTGAATATGTGGCAGATGAAAGTAAAAACAGGATTACAGTCTAATCCCTCTCGATTGTTTGTGTCTTTTGGCCACTGGGAGAACTCTGATGTGGTCTGCCCTGCTGGAGAGGGAGACAGAGAGGGGTGGGGTGGGGTTGGGGAGGATGGAGACGCGGAGGAGAAAGAGAGACTTTCCTCAGTGCCGTCCAGTAATGAGAGCCAGTAATAAAGCGGATGTATTCATGGACAACTGAAGCCAGCAATTAAGGAAAGAGGTAGCTAGCTTCAGACGGCCACTTTGGATCTTTTAAATGTAAATACAGCCGCTTCTCTCAAAGTGCTCGGTGAGATATTCCAAATGAAATCCCCTCTCACTAATGAGCGAGCTGTGATATTTCTACAGCAAGCCTCTCTACGCCGCTACCACGGTAGGCAGCCCAGGCTCTTGTTGAAATGTTTTAATCAGGCTGAAGGAACAGGGATTATGATATAACAGAGTTGGTGGAGACTAGTCTTCCTCTGTTTCCCATATCAACACAGTACTGTTTGATCTGCCCTGAAATCTACACTGCTGTGACTGTCTTAATTACCTAAGTGGATGTAGACAACATACCCTACATAGTAAATTGCAGCAGCTGACATGTCACTGAGTAATGTTCTGTGTTCCACTTAATAAAGAACAATACTTGGAAAATAAAAGACAGTCACTGTTGCTACATCCATAGAGGGAGATAATAAGACAAAGAAACAACTCATATAGATCCTGTCAGGAGACAAATTATAGTAATTTTAAAAGCAAAGCTCTGCTATTTGGTAACATTTGGTGTTTGCAAGATCTTCTCTCATCGCCAGGAAATTGCTGTTGCCTTGATCAGCTGGTGCAGACTTGTCACAGACGCGCTTGTATTGTGCCATTGTTTCATCCCATCTGCCTAAGCTTGATGTCTCCTTCCCCATCCTTAGCATCCCCACACACTCCTTTAGCAGCGGGTCAGGTCACTACACACTGGTTTGTGATGCAGGAGTCACAGAGCCGCCGTCATCTCGCTGCCCAGTAACAAACAACAGCTTGACTCGCAATATTGTCGTCGTGTTTGTTTGTTAAGAGGGAGAGAGACTCACTTGGCAGCGAACCAATTCAAATGAGCTGTTTAAGATATGCGAGTGCACTATGAATAGGAATGAAGGCGGTTATATGTTGCAGGGGATCCTTGTGGCATAGACACGGGCCACTTTCTCCTTTTCCAGACGGTGGAGGATTTCTGGTTGGCCTGGAGTGGATGTGGCAATTACCCTTTATTTGCATGGCCACAGAAATTCATCCAATTACCACCATTTAGGCAGTTACTTTTGACATGCACTGGCTAAGTGGATATTAACATCTTTTCTTCATGAGCAGGACAATGATACATTTATGCTTGAAGGAAACAACTGTTGTTTAGCATTTAAGAAACAAATCCAATACTTTATCCAGTGATAGTGGTAGCATATTCTAAAACGAGTTTTTTTCTGGAGCTTTTGAACATATCTTCAGGTGTCATCATATTAAATAAGTACAGAACTTCAGTTACATATTACCAAAAGGTGGAAGAGGTGTTCAGAGATGGTCTCTGGCATCAGATGGATGTTGTCCTTGATTTTTTATCAGTACATAACTTTGACTACACGATGACACCTGAAGAAGGTCAGATAGATAGATATGGTCAAAAGCCAGAAAGTGAATGAATGAAGATTTTTTAAATTAAACTATGTATGCCGTGGCCGCCACAGCTAATAACGACTGTTGTAGTCAATGTTTCAAACCCCACCAATCCCACCGCGGTCCGTTTCAGAAGCGTCCCAGAAGCAGGTCTCAGCATGGCTCCACCGAGAATACGTAGCTGTTTTTACTCTATTTTTGGCGGACGCTGCAAGCAGCCCATGTCAATCATATTTACTCATGGTAGAAGGACATAAACCATCGAAAAATGATCTGAGCAAGTTAACAAAGTCTGGCGGGCAAAATGCTCTGCTTCTGAAACACTCCTGATGAGGTTTGAAGTTCAAAGTTGTGTGGAGAAAACAGCGGCGCTGCAGAGAGATGCCTGGTAAGGCTTTCAGCGTAACAGTTGCCCATCTAGTTACACATCTAGCAGACCCAGCACATGTTAGCATTCATTTAGATGGATGTTAGTTTTCCATATTCACTCTCTTTTCAGCTCTGTTTTGGACTCCACCAACTTCTGAGAAACTGATATGCGTCTCTTCAGCTGCTAAATACTCCATTACATTCACCAGTTAGACAGTGATTTTTCTTTCTGCTGTTTGGTGCTGAGCAGGTAGTGTAAAGTGGGTTTACCAGAGTGGTTTTCAGTGAAAGCAGCTCTTCCTGGAAATGCGATTGATGAGAGTGAGAGTGAACCAAACAGTAGAAATGTGGGCTGGAAAACCAAAAGAACATGTTAAAAAACACAAAAACAAGTGAGGCGAACTGCAGAGCTGGCTGATAATTCTGTGGGTTCATCATTACAAGTGACACCCTCATTACACATACTCATTTGATCCAATGCTAATATACATAACGATAAGTGCAGCTCTAAGTTTCACATTCAAAGAAGCCCAGCACAATCACATACATGGGGCAACAGTGGGTTCAGTTTGCTGACAAACATTTTCTCAGCTCAGATTCACTCCATAGGTCCAGGCAACAGAACACACTTTGTATTTTAGAATGAATTGCTTGTTTCATCCATAGAGATTAAGCACTCTGACTGCCCATGAAATTATTACTACTTTTGCAATGCAACTTATCTCAGATCAGGTCCAATTCGCACAGAGGCAGATCTTGATCTTGCACTGCACTCTTAATTCGAGCTTTTAATCCTCTGAAAGGTCTCATCTCCACCTGGCTGGAGGAAGTAAATTCCTTAATCCCTGTCTCTCTCTGACGCCGGGTTTTGGTTTACTTCAGTTCTGGAGTGATGCAAGCTGAGTGCGTGTGAGTGCAACAGTGAGTTGGTGTCCCAGAGGACTGTGCCGAGGCGAAGGCAGTGTTTGCGCTCTGTGCAGCCGGTGGCATTAGGTGTCGGAGGCAGTACATATGCAGCCTGCTCCTGAGCCTCCAGAGAGTTACCCCCTGGTGGCTTCACTCCGATGCTGACGCCATAGATACTGCAAACGGCAACACGGTCTGCGCTGCCAGCTCAGTCAGCTCTGACACACGGAGCTGACATTGCTGACATTGCAGGTGCCATCCTAACTAACACTGCCTTCTAAAATTTGCCAAATGATTTAGATAAGTCTGGGAGCTCACTAACTCTGACATCGTCAGCTTTTACTCTGTGATTGTATACACGCGTCTTTCAAGTGGCCTACAGATAATTCTGCCTAAGATTTCTATGAGACAGAATGATTTTTAAAGCAGCATCGTTCATCACACAACATGAGCATATTATGTTATGTTGCTGTGGTGAATGTGTCAGCAAATCCAGCAAACTCTGCATAGCATTAGTATTCACTTGGAGTTGTGCTGGTGTCCACCTTAGGAATGTAAATCTAGTATTTTCTCTCACAGCTGTGTTCTATCTCCACTAACCTCTGAGAAAATACCTGTCTTTTTAAATCTTCCACTAGATTCACAGGCTGATTGCTAACTTCTTCTTTCTGCTGCTGCTGGGCAGGTAGCGTGCAGTGGTTTGAGTTTCTTCACTAAAAACAGCTAATCCTAGAAACGAGGCTGATGAGAATGATGTGAGAGATGTGAGTACTGAAAAAGCATTTTCTTTCCACTAGTCTGAAAGAAGACTGGAGGAACTGTTACAGTTAAAAATATAAAAATAAAAATATGATTAATAAAAATATGATTAATTGTAGTACTAATGATGATGATAATAATAATAATAATAATAATAATAAGAAGAAGAAGAAGAAGAATAGCATTAGTAGTGGACATCAAGCAGGAACACAGCAGCTGGCTTGACCAATTCCCAATCTAGGCATAGCCATGATCCATGAGAACCTGTGAGAAAGCAGAAAAAACTCCTGGGATGAAGCCAAGTTAGTAACATGCATGAATGGGACATGAATGTGTACAGTTGGAGAGGGAGATAAGAAGAGAAGAGCTCAGTGCATATGGGAAGACCCTATGATGGACGTTTAGGCCTAGGGATGGTTCAGGACTCACCTGAGCCAGCTCTAACTGTATAAGCTCTATCAATAAGGAGCATCTTAAGCCAACACTTAAACGTAGAGAGGGTGTCTGCCTCCTGAACCCAAACTGGCAGCTTGTTCCACAGGAGTGGAACTTGATATCTGAAAGCTCTGTTACATTTAGACTTAACCTTTTAGAGATTGGATAGTTTCCTTGAGTGAAAATGACTGATGATGTCCTCACTTCTTTATATTTCCAACAGCTCATGGTGGTCTCTAAATACTCTTTTCTTTGTTATGACCTGCTCCACAACATTGTTAATAAACTACAGCCATGTTTTCATCTTTTTTTGGCATTTGGTGCCATCATGGAAACATGGCTCATAATTCAGAGGTGGCCTGGGGTTTGGGTTGCATTAGACTAATATAAGAGCAAAATTAAGACTAGCCTAACTCTGGCCTAACTTATATTGTATTGCTCAGTGTTGTTGTTTGAGACAGTTTCAGTCAGACATCGAGGCAGGTAGTGGTCTGTAGCCAGGTCAGTGTGCCGTGGCCCCATAGTGCAATCAGCTTATCCTAACTGCTGGCTACGCTAATGCCAGCAGACAGGAAGCAGTTGTTGGCTCCCGCCGGGTCAGCGGTGGTTTCAGCTGCTGGCCTGGCTCTATCAGGCTGAGGGGGCCGAGGGGGCTGAGTGAACATCACACCTCCCTCCCCCAACCCCCATCCCTTCCTTTCCAAAGGCTAGTGTGGGCTCCTCTGGGCTTTTGTTGCATGATGGGATATATTCAGCTGCTCCGTTTGGCTGGTTTGGAGGAATGCTGTGGGTGCACCCCCTCCCATCGGTTGGTCAGTGGAGCGAGGAGGAATATCAAAGCTCCGTCAAGGAGGGGGCGGGAAGGGGGAGCAGGAGGGGACTGAGAGGGTCATGTCTCATTGGGCAGAGCAAGGGGGCACTGAGCCTGTCACATGGCTGATGGCTGATTTACCACTCCACTGGAGAGGTGAGGCCTCATAGGCCACCTCTCCCTGCCCACCACACACTCACACACTTCATTGACAGATATCCCTGACTGCTCACCATCTCTACAGTGGTTTAACTACCTCGACCATCAATGAGCTTTCTCTACAGTCTAGTCTGTCTCTTTAACCAAGCTTCAGCTGAAGCACCTGTATTGATTCTTGCTCCAGCCAATTCAACTGCAGCCTTTCATGGGCTCCTTTAACTGACTGTCTTTGTCCATGTTTCTGTAACATGTTCATTTTTTTCCTCAGCCATTTTTGTCATCTGCACCCATTTCCTGCACTCTCCAGAGACACCACTCTCACCCTCCCACCCCACTTCTGCTCTCACACTCTTCACATTTTGTCCATTTTAGTTGTAGCGTGATGGAAAATCCATGCCATTCACTTTGTTGTTTGTTATTTGCAGCAGCTCGTGTGTTGTCAGACATCTCCATATATAAAAGACACCTGCATAGAATGTTCTGTCTGGCTTTCAAGACCCACTCATCCATCAATACAGTAAACCACGTCTTGCAAACATGTACAGTTTCATATGGTTCAATGGAAAAGCATAACCAGTCCCTTTTCTTAAAAATAATATTGCCATATGGTGCAGAAAACACACACCTTGAAGTCTGCTTTAACCCGCTAATGTGTATTGATCTGTATTTTCAGATGTCTAGTGGCTATAACAATATGTTTCTTGTAATCTAACAATAGAACCTGCTTTTGACATGTTGCTTAAAACAGACTCATGTCTCCTACCCTCAAATAAGCAATTTGAGTGCTGCATTTGCATACTGGCTCCTTCTGTGCTGTGGATTTGTAATCCTAAACCTGTATAAAATGGATGTCATGTTTAGTGTGTTGATTTATGCAGTTAGTGCCCTGATCCCATACCACTTTCCCCCAAATTTAAAACCTGTAAATCATTCCCCTATATGTAATTAGACATGAATTCTTTTACAGTAAGTAGCACCTTTTTCACCACTGCCTGTCAGATAGCATAACCAGGAGTAGTCTATAAAAAACTTCTAATGGACATCTAATGTAAATAAGACATGTAGACATGTTAGTGGAGACTCATTTTAAAGAAAACTAAAATGTTCATGTAAGCAAAGATACAAAAAATGAGCAAAGAGAAGTAAGAAATGATGGGGGTTGGTTCTGATTTTGGCTTTAAGTATTGAGTTTAAAGGTCCCATGTTGTGAAAATACATTTTGTTAGTGTTTTGCATTTTTTATTAAATAATAATAATAATAATAATAATAATAATAATGAATGAATGAGAGATGTGAGAGATGTTATTATTCATAATAATAAAATATTAATTGATTACAACTACCAATCCTCTACCTCTACCACATCAAGATGACCTCCCAGCTTTAAACCATTAAAATTTCTATGTAGAAACCGGATAACATTAGTTGTAAAATATCAATGAGATCATGTTTTGTTTTAAAATAACTATGTTACTTGATACAAGTCACGTTGCCATTACTGCAACAACGAGTCACATAACACAAGTCACATATACAGTATAACACTGACTTTTAGTTTCACATGAGACTCAAATCATAGTGCCCTGGGTCAATGTTCTGTGTTTGTTTGACCCATCCATCCATTCCAACTAACTTCCTTACACAGACTTTGATGCTATTTACACTACGTCACCTGATGCGGTTGAGTTACATTACATCACCTCATCTTGTTTGTCTTTATGAGCACAGAGGGGTGTGACAAAATGTCAGAATATGATGCTCTGGAAATGAGAGTAGGCTGGGACCAACCAACAATTTTGAACCACCTCTTCAATACCCACTTCTTCAGGTGAAGCTTGTGCAAAGCAGGAGAATATAGCCATGTTGCTGAAAGCCAGCCATTAAAAGTGTATTATTCCTGGCTGCAGTGCATCAAACAAATCAGTGCATAGTCGTCCAGCAACCTTGGCTGGTCCCAATAAAAAAACCTAAATACTTGAAGTGGTTGACAACTTCTACTGCTACGTCCTTTTCTTCTTTCACTAAGACCTCAGGATCAGAAATGTTGACTTTTTTAATAGTGAAAAACATACCAACTGTTTTGGACAAAAACAGACATGAGTAAAAGCCAGTAATAGCCAGTGAGCTATTTTTTACTATAGCTCTTGTAAGTTGCAGGGTGAGCGAATATATATGGCCGTGTCATCTGCATACATTTGTATCTGGACATCAGCACAGACAGTTTACAAATCATTGGTATAGATACTGAACAGCAGCAGGCCTAGAATAGGTCATTGAGGTACCTCAACAGTGCAGTCCAGAAAGGTGGACTAATGACTCTCCCGACTTGGAAACCGTGAGATCAACTCTGCCTGTAGAGTTCTGTAGAGTGAATTGCTCTAAAAATCAAACTGCATTGAACCAAGTGGATGTTGACAAGATTTCAGATGGTCTCACCACCCTCTCCTTTAGATAAGATGGGCATGACACTACCCTATAGTTATTCAACTGGAGTCTTTCTTTCTTAGATATTGGAGTGATCACAGCAGCTTTTAGACAAGTGATGAGGGAATTCAGATTCCCTTATTGACTGGTGAACTAGCTTAGTAATGGGAGTGCATAAAGATGCTGAATTTCTTTTAATCAAGCATGCATCAATCCCATGGTAAATCAGCTGTTGAGTTATTTCACTATAAATATTAACGTGCAAAATTGCACTAGAAGAAAAGTCAGTGGATCAGAAATGTTAGTAGGATCCATCATCTGGGCACCATGAATGTCTGTACAACATTTCATGGCAATCTATTCAGTAGTTGTTGAGACATTATATTCTGGAATAAAGTGCTAGACTGACTGACAGAATGACATTGCTATCCCTAGAGCGATGTTGCTAGTATGGCTAAAAGCAGGTTCTGGCTGTCTATCATAGTTGGTACCAAAGACCAGTGAAAAGCAGATGGCCAGTTCAGAACATGCTTGTCACCAGTAAGTGCCAGTCTTCATGATTTAGGATTGGGCTATGGCTGTCAGGGAATCGTCTTTTAGATAAGTGCTTAAATTATTTAATAATTTTTGTATTTTACCTCACTTTAGCACAGTTTGATTTGTGTCAGTATTTTACATTTTAAAATGCAACAGAAAATGAATTAAGTGAAGTAAATGTAAAGCATGAGTATACCCTGCCTATACTCAGAGCTCTACAGTAATACAGCTCGTTTTCTGCTGCTGTAGCTACAGTACTGTACATACCTCTTGATCCATCCTCTACCATGCTGCATATGTTTTGAGTTTGGCATCTGAGTCTGGGCTGTCTAAGAAAAAAACGAGACCATTCAGAGATAAGAGAACACTCCTCTTTCTCTCTGTCAACATGTAAGTCTTAAGTGAAGCCGAGTGCTAGCTGGGATTCCTGTCTGGTATCCTGTCTGACATGAAAGGCTGCTCGCTGGGACTGAGGAAGGAGCTCAGAGAGAAGTATTCCCGCCGGACCCTCCGGCAGATGGAACAAGAACACCTTGAAGGATGGGAGTGTCGCCGAGCCCGAGCGCTCGCTTTCTCCCCTGCAGATGAAACGTAACGCGGGGCTGTCTCAAATCTCCGGCAATCTGCGGATGTGAGCGACGCGGAGAGAGCACCTGGCTCTTCAAGGGAAGCAGCCGTTTGAGATGTGACAGAATGCCTTGTCAGATAGAATCACTGTAATGGAGAGATAATCCCACAGTCATCACTCAGAAAGGCATGTCTGCAGGGCATCTTGGAGGAATAACCAGATATGCTTTGCAACATTTAGACGGTAAACGTCACTAAAGCCGTTGTATTTATCACAGGCTAAAATCAAAACTGAGCGAACCTGGGAGGAATTTGGATAACAAAAACACCGAAAGCACCTTGAGGTTCGGTTCACGTAATGAGATATTCAGAAGTTGTAAATGTAGATCAATAAGCGTTGTTCTGCTGATACTCCTGGCTGGTGAATAGTCCCTGAGTAGAACAGGATTGGTCCTTGTAGGCCTGTCAGATGACAGAGACAAGCCAGACAGGAGAGTTTGCAGCCACTGCTGTGTATGCAGAGATGTGCCTTTCGTCTCTTGTCACTCAAAGGCCCTTGGAGGAGTTTTGCTGCTCAGCCACCTTCCTTGACCTGTCACTCAGTCCTCTGACAGCTGGTAGGCCGCCCTCCTCCGCCCCATCCTTCCCCGTTTTCACTCCTTCACCCTCCCGGTCCCTCCCAGTCTTCCTTTTCGATCCCAGCATGCGAATCGGGCTCTCATTTTCATGTGTCAGGCGCCCCCGTCAGTGTGACAGCTCCCTGTCCGCCTGTCTCATTAGAAAACAGCCAGCTTGGTCTGGGAAGCAGCAGGAGAGGCGATTGTCGTTCAGCTCTCCCCAACCCGGGAACTGTGAGATCAGCTCAGCTAACACCAGTCAACCAGATCATCATCTGGCTTGATCTAACATCCACACATACACTGATCCCCACACCCAGACTCCAGCTGATACATGTACACACACACGGATATACGTTCTTTTTCTCCGTTTTCTCAGGTTCAGTGCACTTTCCTTTCAGTTCCTTCATAGGCTTGAGTGCAATTACAAAACTGTGCCTGCTTGTAAATTTGCAAAAATGAGTTTGCTCTATCATCACATCTCTCATTCATGTGCATTCAAATACTGCTGCACTGTTGTAATATGTTTGGTATTTGTCAGAATCATATTTGAGAATGTCTTTTGGCTCACGAGTTGCATGAAAAAGTTAACTACCTCTGCTTACAGCATGTGTGTTTTTGACTGTGTGTGTAATTTAGTGATTCTAATTTGTCACTCTGCGGTGTTTCAGTCACAGCGTATCTTCGGCAAACACTCCAGCAGGTCTGCATGACTGTATCCCAGTTATCATCTCTCAGGGGATGACTCTTGATAGAGGGAAACAAAGGTGTTTACTTTTTAGGCCTGCATATCAAATGGCCTTGAAGGACAAAAAAAATCTTAAAACTAAAACATCAGACAGCTATGATTCCCATTCCTTTATTGTTTGTCCTTGAGTGTTAATTGTGCAACGTAGAGAGACATCCATTAGGCAGACTTGCGTTTGATGTTTTTTGATGCGAGACCTAGATGTGAGACGGTGAATAGTTAAATTCTAATTGCGTGAGGAATTTGTATCGTTATAATTTGGGAGGCTTTGTATTCCTCCCTTTTAATGAATGTAACATGGCCATCTCGGATAGGAAGGAGCAGAGATTTTGTGAGTTTATAATGAACTGTGAAAGGCTTTTGAATATGTATGAGGATGCAAGACCCTAGGCAAGATGTACACAAGCTCCCCTGATGGGTGTGAAGTTGATCATATCATTTCCTTCCAAAGAGCAAGCCTCATTTGGTACAGAGTTTAATCCAGGGCTCATTGTAACGTGGCACAGCTTTGTAAGAAGTGGAACACAAGGAAGAGTTGTGGCATGATGGGTCGGGTTCAGTGCATTTGATTTTTCCTATTGATGTCCGAAAACAAGAGTTGTCTCTTCATCTGATGTAAAAATAAAAAGAATTAAAATGGTAAGAGTTGAACTGGATTATATGGAAATGTGAATCCATAGTCAGCTTTTATCCTCTTTCTTTTAGTATTTTTGGCTTTATTATTCATATTTTTTGTCGTCAGGTGTAGACAGTCAGAGAGAAAGGTATGAAGTTGGACTGCACACCACTGACATTTAATTAGCACACTTATTGACTCCACCCTCCATCACTGCAGCAGATGTCCATGATGTATTTTTAATAAAGTCACAAATTGCCATTACAATACCTGTCTCTTCATATAGCTCTTCAAAGGATAATATTTTATTCAAAATTCTACGAACAGCACAGCTTTACAGCACACCTTTTTGTTTGACACTACAGGAGCTACTCGAGCCCAGCTAAAATTTAAAAAGCTGTTCTTTCTCAATAAAAAATAAAAAAAATCATTCACACACATACAAACTCGCGTAAAAAGCTTTTAGAAAAGAACAATTCTTGGCAGAATTTACACTGAAAGAGTTCAAAATTGAGTCAGAACATTAAGAAGTTAGGCCTACGTGTAGGTTGTAGTCTTCAAGGGATAAAAAAAAAACGTTATCTGAGCAGGAATATTTTTGAACATGAAAGAAAACTACATTCCCATGATAGCTGTGGAAAAGCTTGAATGTACTGAGGCGGCCCCTCGTGCCCCACAGAGCAGCACACTTGCACACGAGTTTGCGGAGTAAAGGTGTGGGCCAAAGGTGAGTTATTGTAAAGAGTGTGTGTATGAGTGTGTTCAGTAATACCATGTTCACAAGAATGTTATATAAGAGAAGCTCTCTTGTTCAATATTAGGACTAGTTCATGATGGAGAATCATGTTTAGACTTGGGTTATGGTTCATCTTATTATGTTATGAACTGGGCTGAGGGTTTCGAATTAGGTTTAGGTCAAGTTAAGTTTAAAAGGAAGGTCTGAGTAAATAAATGTGTAGAAAAGGCTAAATTATATTTTTATTCAAATCCATGAGCATGTTAGATTTGCGTGTACGTGCATGTGAACACACATAGCAGTACACCACTTGATCCCTGTCTCTCTTCATCTGCCTTAAACCTGTGACCTGACATGATGGTGGCCGCTGAGTGCTCTAAGTGATGACCCTTCAACCTGGAACATTTCAATTTCAACCTGTGACAGCTCCCCAGAGAATGATTTGAATGTTAAGTGCGCCCTCCAATCCAGGAGCCGTATGAAAATGTAATCAGAGCGCTATCATCTCCCCGGCAGAAAGAAGGCTTGCTTGACTCCATGCGGCAGGCGTTGGCGCTGGCCTCATTTCCCCTGCCAGCAGGTGTCCTCTCTGGATATAATAGGCTTTACATGTGTAATTAACACATGGCACCACTGCCTGTGCTGGCCATAGCCTTAGCCCTGCTCCTGTCACCATGACTTTCTTTCTATTTCTTTTTCTCAATTTATTTCTCCACCCTTTCCTCTCCTTCTTCATTATGAAACACAATGGCTTTTGGGCCAACTCTAGCTGTGGTGAAAGTAGGTGCAGAAGACAAAGACAACACCTTGATGAAGAAAGCCAAGCACTTGGTAATGTGGGGATGGATTGGTGTGTACAGGAAGGTTCCATAGTGTGGAAGGACACGGATGGAGTTAACAGCTTGCTGTGTGGGCCGGCTAATGCCTTAAAACCCCCCTCTCATGAAACCTGTAATTACCAGGGCTCCGTTAATCAAGAATGAAACAGAGGAGAAGCAGTGGGCTAATTGGGGCCGACGTGCTCTGTAATTAGAGTAATAGTCACACATTGGGATTTTATGAATGAATGACTTTGCCAGGTTTTTTTACAGGGCTTCATTACATTGGTCAGAGCTACCAGCACTATTTACATGCATGTATATAAAGGATACAATATGTTACTGGTCATTTTTTTGTCCAAACAGCAGATTTTCTCTCCAGGCCTCCTGACTAGGCCAGTGTTAATTATGTCTGTGGCCGAGGATGAGGGTGGGGGGTGGGAGGGATGTCCAATTATTTTTCTCTCCTTCTCTTTTTTTGCCTCAAACCTTTTTTCACCCATGTGCTGCTAGCTGTCGGGCAAGGAGGTGGATTTCTGTGTTTGTGGAGCTTGATTTGCAGTGTGGAAGGAATTCATGGTTTGCTCTATCATAAACATAAACTCTGACCTATTTCTGATAAGACAACCCCGCAATGAGTTCAACTGATGAATCATTTTTGTTTTGATTGGAGAGAAAAAAGCATGTTTCTTTTATGACACATTTTATTCTTGGTGGGGATGTAGGTAGCCTTCATAGACTGAGCTGAGAATATTGCACTTTTGTGTGTTCACAGTCCAGGAGAGAAGTAATGACTCGCTGTTTGAATTTTGAAGACTAATTCTCAGAAAACCTTCAATGAAATATGAAAGAACTTCAGTCCTCAGTGTGCTTCAAAACACAAATTTGTACATAAGTGATGACTGAGGTGTTTATGCCTGATCCAAATCACCACACTCAATGGCAGGGAAAAAGCCTGCTGTCATAGCCTCCTCCTAGCTGCATCCCACTGCCTCTCTGCTTTTTCTAAGAATTCAGAGTATTTTTGTATGTCTTGCACAATGAATGTGCATATAGGCACAGTTTGGGACAGTCTCTGTTCACATGAAAAATGATGAGAGTAGCTTTGTGAGGAATTAAAAGCTTTAGAGAAGTTCTAATCCGTTCTGCATTCACACCTCCAGACAACTGGCCAATTGGAAAAAAAAATATATATATATATATATATAAAATTATATTTACATAAATTCTATTTACATCCAGATAGCAATAAATAAATGAAATGCTCAGAAAAAAAAATGAAGAAAAACATCCAGTATCTGTGGCCGTATAATATAATAATGATAATAATTGTTCTTATTACACTGAGCTTATTATAGGCACATACTCTGCCCAGGCACTCATTGCACATAAAAATGTGTTTTGGAGTGGCTGGAAGGCAGAGGCTGGAATTATTTTAAGTTGGAGAGTTTAAAAATCTAGCTGTCTTTTGCTAGTTTCTCTAACGTTACCTACCTTGCCTTTAACATTTTTTTATTTTTTTTTATTTTTACTTTTTCTACTTTCTGGGCTTTGTTTACAGCCATGACGGCCGTGTGCCTGTAAGAGAAGTAAGTGCCCATGTGAAACCATAAAGTCACGATTATCTGTGAGGTAAAATTAGCATCAGCTAGCTGAGCATGTCAGTGACAAAAACAAACACCCATTTGTTTTGGTATGCGACGCTGGTGCTCTAGTGCGACATCTAGTGTCAGAGATCATAAATATATATATAATATGATAAGACATGCAGAATTTTTCATAAATAATTTGCAGCATTAATGTTCACCATGGGTACGGTCGAATAGTCAAAAAATAGCTCCTACGTCCTTTCCTAACCACTTTTCCTTGACCTTGATGGAAAACGTCACGAGGTCAAGGAAAGATGTGAAGGAGAATTCATAAGGAGTTAGGAGAAGACGACCGCGGTGTTCAGACAATCCGACTGCTCTTACACTTAGACTACGTCATGAAGCGACGGCGAATGTTATTGATGTGACCTGTGGTAAAACTACAAAGTTCAGAAGATGAACTACAAAACGCGCATCTGAGATACTTCTCTACTGTGTTGTTTCATGCAGGAAATATAAATGTGGACAACCCGGTAAAAATATGATTTCATTATCAACGGTGTGTCGATTTCTGTCACTGCCGCAAGGAATTGTGGGACAGCATTACCTCTTTTCCTTTTGTAAAGGATGGTCTGGTGTATCCTGTGCTAAAGGAGATAATAAAGGAAGCACTGAAGCTCCTTTCCTTAACAGTTAGAGCAGGGGTCTTCAACCAGTGGCCTGTGACCCCTAGGGGGTCCACAGAGGTACTGCAGGGGGTCCACCAATTTTGGTCATAATAATTGATAATTTTCACCAAAATAATTTGTGAGAATTCGTACAGCTCTTTTCATGGCGGCTACGTTAATACTTCCAGGTCATTTCACACAGTCAGGAACCTTCCTAAGCAAAATTGACTATTCAACCACACCCCATGACAATTTTTTTTGTATAAGACGGTGAGGATGTTTTAGGCTGTATGCTAGTCTATCTCCTATTCCCAGAACAGTTTTGTTGACCACAGAGAAGCGAGAGCGTTGACAACTCTCCCCAGTTTGGATGTTTCCCTGTCGAAAGTGGAGAGGCCACAGCACAGCAGTGATTTATGGAAGCCATCTGAGGATGCAGGTCCACTACCTGTGGCTAATATCTTCTCTCTATCTCGCCTCTCATTACCTCATTTGTCATGGCGTGATGCATCGCAACACCGTTGCCCATAAACCCACTTCAAAAGGGTGCTGGATGGATCGGGTTCCTCCTTGTCCTGTCCTGTGATGGATTCAAATACAAGCTATAATCCCAATGACATTGGTCCATTGATCTCTACGAGCCTGGCTGGCTGTGGACGCAGGACCATGTATTTTGGTTGTAAATGTCGACACTCTAAAGTTGAGGATTGACTCAGTTATGCAATAAAGGAGGTGTGTTATGTGTCTGTAAACCTTAAAAGAGGGGTTTTGCTTCAGCAGGGTCTTCATAGTTTTATATTTGCATAACTTATAAAAGCTACATTGCCTTAAGATAATGAGAAGTTGAAAATATACAACAAGTATGGAAATGTAAGAGGTTTCTGAGAAGGGCATGCAGAGATACATGAAAGTTTGCAGTATTCCTCAAGGTGAAATTAAAAAAATATGTAAAATATAAAGTATAACAAATGTCTAATAATGACAAAAACACATATTCAGTTGGGGGATGCCCTGGATATTCATATCACACATGTATGTGTGTGTTCATGTTTCGAATAAAGAATTGATGGATAAAGAAATTGAACATAATCTAGGAATGGTCCAGGGAATGGCTCTTTTATACACGCCACTTTACAGATTAATTCCCAGCATGCTGTATGTTCCCCCTCTCTGTCTCCTTACTGTCGGCAGTCTGGAGCGTTCCCTTGAGCTGTGTTTTAATATGGAGTCTCTTCTCTCGATTGGGGACATCTTCAAAGCCGGTATAATGACACGGTGTGCACACCTCTGCTTCCTGTTCCTCCGTGGCCAACAAAACAACAGGGATCTTTCTCTTTACATCCGCCTCCGGAGCCCTCAATGCCCAGCAACATCCAGTAATGGACAGGGCACCTCAATATGGCCCAGTCCCCCCCTGTTCTCCCACAATCCCCTCTGTCTCACCCTGTTTTCTGTTTCCTCTCCATGCTCTCAGCAGTCAACATCCTCCATCAGGCACAGACTATTATGACTTTCATCTTTGCCTCGTCATTTACTGGAGTGGCTTGTGCTATTTACACATAGCTAGCTAGTGTTTTAGCTTTACTTGGAATGGACAAGCTGGACTCTTTTTCTATCTGAGTGCTGTTGTGTATTTGTGGTTATACAACAGGACTTTGGCGCTGTATGCACTCTGCTGTTGGTTTAGCGGTACACTTATCAGTGCCACCTGCTCTTGGAGTAGCCTCTTAATTATCAGATCAAAGGCAGTGAAAAGGTGCTAAGTGGTTAGGAGCTGCAGCAGCATGCTACTGGCCTTTGATCCGTTCAGTCCCAACCTCCCCGACAGCAGCCTGCCTTAAATTAAATATGGACAGACATCTCTCTTTGAGTTCAGCCCTTTCCCCTCATAAGCTGTTGCATTTTTTTTGTACATTGCACTCTGTTTGATGTGTGTGACTGTTTAGCCTGACAATGGACGACAGTGTGCCTAAAAAGGAGTGGCTGACTAATCGAGGGCCGGAGCCTCCTGCTGAGTTACCTGCAAAGGTCTCGGCTCTCTCTGGACCAATCAAACAGGCTGTTAAGAGTTGCCTATAATAAGACTGTGTGTATGTGTTTCCCCCAGTGTGTTTGATGTATTATTTGTGTGCTGATTTATCTGATGTTAGAGTAAACACCAGACCTTGTGGGTTCCCGGGCTGCAGACGCTGAACGCCATCTCCTGTACGTGAGCGCTGAATCTGGTCTGGTCTAGACTGTCCCGCCACCTCTGTCTTGCATTAGACCTGAGACTGTTTACGAGTGCGGCGGGCAGACTTAGCTGAAACAGTTGAGGTCTTGTGTCACCAGATGTTTTATAGGGCAGGCGGCATGGAGGAGGCAGGCAGTAAGCAAGGAGGCAGAGGGGGGCCGGCAGTCAGGTGCTCTGGGTGCCCTTTTATGGGCCAGTCCACTAATGAAAGTGGGGTTCTGGGACCACTGTGGAACATCAGAGGCCACTCCACCCCACCAGACCCTCACCTCCATCTACACAGGAATGTCATAAAGCTTTAAAAGACCGCCCCCCTTCATTATTCACTTCCGCCTCCCCTTTCACTCGGCTGTCCCGTCCGCTGATTGATTGGTTTCCATTTGTTGTCATGTTTTCAGGTGGCTGCTGAAGTGCCACTGGGGTGCCACCGGATGGGAGCAATATGTTATTATTAGGTAGATGAAGTGTAAGATGTTCCCCGGAGGAACCGCAGTCAGAGTGGTTTGATAAGAGAAGTGAATGTGATAGCTGTGATTGAGCCCGCCAGATGGAAGTCTAGAGAGGCACCACGCACATATGGAACAGATAAAAGGAGTGTTTCTGTGGTCAGCTGTGATGTTGACACTTCAGAGACCTGCTGGTGCAAAGTTGCTACAAAAGGGATCTTGACACACTGTCTGCCGTCCTGCTTCTATCTACCCATCAATCCATTCCTCCATGGCTGAATCTAAATGTTCATATATTGTACTTATGAATTTGCAGACTGTATCATTTGGTCATACACACTCCGGTGTAAATGAAGTCATCATAATCCTGTCAGGTCTTTGAGGGCTTCGGGCCGCGAGGGAAGCATATGTGGTACGAGGGTGGATGTAAGACCTCAGTCATCGTTTTTGATAAGATCATTGCCAAGATCTTGACCCTGGAAGACTTTTTACAGTCATGAGCAGAATTCACTCTGATTGCACTACAAAAATAAATGGATACATCAGAAATTAATGGATGTCTGTGTGACTTATTGGTAGTTTGCAGAGGTTGAAAGTCTTCGTTTGTGACCAACACAGTGTCGATTGTACAGTCCTAAGTCAAGTCCCAGGTCGACGCAGGTAAGTTCCAAGTCAAGTCTGAGTCCTAAACATTGTCTTTCAAGTTGCACAGTTCTTTGCTGCTGCTAGTATTGGCAAGTCGAGTCTGAAGTCACCAAGTCATGAGACTCAAGTCCACTCCTCTGGTAGATTCCCACACTTTAAAGAGCAGACTTTTGAAGTCCTCAGAAAGTCGTGGAAGTTCGCATCGTGCTTGAGACCCCTTGCAACTTGATGAATTGTAGATTTTGATGTAACATCCTGTAAAGTCCACAATTCTACTAGTGTTGAAAAGTCCAAACAATTGGATTCATTCCATCCATCCATCTACTCTCCTGGTCTTCAGGCCAGTCCCCACTCTCCACTTCCTGCTGGCCCACCACTCCTAGCTTCCTCTTCAGCCCCTGAAACCCTCCTCTCCGTCTTGCTGAGCCGCTTTGAACTCCAGCATGTCTCACATGCCTCCTTGCTCCCACACATTTCAGCCCCATGCATCACAGCAGCTTAACTTCCATGTAAATCAGCAGGTCGAGAAATACATCCTCTGCCAGGTGCATACACTTAGCCAGTGCTGCTTGACTGGTGTTGAGGAAAAGAGGGCATGTGGTGAAAGAGAGAGGGAGAATGTATATGCGTGCATATGTGTATTTGCTCCCCTTCCTCATGGGAGCACAGTTACTGCGATCTCCCCCCCCCCGGCAGGCATTCACAGGATCTGACTGGATTACACCCTGAGCCCTGCTCGCACGTTTTAGCCACAGTACAACATGCATGAGTGAAAGAAGATGGAGAAAACAACAAGGGGGGAGATGAGGAGGAGGAGGAGGGGCAGGAAGAGGAGGCGGCTGTTGGGCTAAAGAGGGTCTGTGCGCGGGGTAGTGGTGTGGAATAATGTCCCTGTTTACTTTCTGGGCTGTTGCCGTGTTAAACAGCAGCGAACCAGGCGGTGCTGGGTGCTGGGAGGGAAGAGGACTTAATGTCAGGCTAGTGGATGGGTGGGGTGGGGGTAGCAGCTGATCTACGGAATGTCTATATCAGTTGTAGGAAGTCTTGATAGATACGGAGCAGGGGGAGGAAAAGAGGGCAAGGATGGGGTTGTGGAGAAGACAGGAATAAGGATGAGGACAAGAAAAAGACGAGTTTTGCAGGGTGAAGATGGACAGACCAAACTAAAGAAGTCTCAGTGTTCCTCCTTATTTGCCTAAATAAATTCTGTGTCAGATGCTCTTGATATCCCCCATTAGTAACTAAACTCAATGTCCAGCAGGAGTAAGGGACTGAAGTTGATTAGAACCAATACCTGCCTGTATTACATGTCATTTGGTAGACCCTTGGCTCAAAATAGGTCCTGCCTGGGAACAGTCTTGGTAATTTCATAGGGGGCATTATTGCATATGGAGTCAATGGGGTAACATTAGCAGATACAAACAGGCAAGAAGCAGAGTAAAGATTTCTGTCACTCTCACTTACTTTCCAAGTGGATGATGAAGGAAAATAGTTTTGAAGGGTCAAAACAGAGACTTTGCACCATGTTTGCAAAGAACTGTTAAGACGCAACAAGGTTCAACATAGTCACAGATGTCTTCACGGGATAATATTTGTTTCCTATAATACTGGGAAGCATGGGAAAAAAGGAGCACACATTCTTCCTTATCCTTATTTGCAAATACAGTCTTCTTCATTATTTTGGAAATACTTAGTTTACTTGTTTCCCTGCATAAATGTCCAACTTCTGAACTATCGCTGCAAGTTGTCAGTTGTCAAACATGTGAATTTGGTTTCAATTAAACAAAAGAATGTGATTCTGCACACCTACCATTTGGCATGAGTTTGGGTACTAATCAAAACTTGACTGAACTGAACGGTATGTACTTTAATATCAATCCACACCATTCAAAGAAGGACATTTCTAAAATGTATATATATATATATATATATATATATATATATATAATATGTATCTGATAACCTATTTTGGAATGATAATGTTTAAACTGCAGTAAGTTACTATGACTTTTCAATTTCTCTCCCATTACTACATGAAACTGATATTGTTATATAGTTACAAATCTATCTATTCTAATCTCTAACAGCATTCTTCACTCCTTCCAGTCCACTCGTTCCATTTACATAACATTTATTTCATAACTTAAAACAGACAATATTAAACAGTATTTGTTTTTTTTGATATCCAACCTAAATGACCTAACCTTTGCCAATGTTTTGTTAATTGCAGTGGCTCTTGATTGGTCAGCACATGGCATTCTGTCCAGTCAGGTTTCTTGTGTACTCAGAAAAGTAGGCGTGCTGAACATAAGATTATAGGAATTATGATGCCAAACACCTCTGAGGCAGACTGAACTCTGAATTGAGGGACTGTGGTAAATGAACAGCTTAAATGCTTAACAAATTAAATCAAATTAATCCCATTACATGCACTGAAGCCAAACACATTTCATGGCTGACTTCATTTTGATTGCTGGGTGAATTGATATATAAATTCACAGCTTTTTTTTAATTTTTTTTTTTTTACTATAATTTCATATGCAGATCATTTTCATGACTACCTGACTTATTACAACATTACAATATGTCTGAAAATAGAGAAATTCCCATCACAATTTCCATGATCAGATGTTTTATACGAGTAAATTAAAGATATGCAGTTTAATATTGAATAAGACAACAACACCTGAAGCTGAAACTAGGAAAAGATCTTTCCTTAAAAAGTGACTAGTGTCGATTCATTTACTTAATTTTATTAAGACCATCATCCCTCAATTCAATATGACCATAATACAGATTTTCATATAAGAGTTTACTGTATTATACTGTATACATACTTATAGATACTGCTTCAAATAAAGTAATTACTAGGAGAAATATTTTCTCGTTAGGAGTGTCATTCAGGCTGTGTTCACATGTATGGTCTGTACGTAAGGTTCCAGTACATTCAGGTTCACAGGATAACCAGGATGTCTTGTCTAACCTAGCTCTGGCTACGTCCCTCTTCCCATCTCTTACCCTGAAACTGGCCTGTGTAAGTGTGCTCAGGGGTGGCGGGGGGGTTGCTGAGGGAGGGGCAGAAGGGAGTGGGTCAGCAGCGCTGGGTCGGTCATGCGAGAGCAGCCAAAGTGCTTGTGGTCATTATCAGAGCAAAGTCTCAACATTGCCGCACCAATTAGTTTTGACCCAGAAGGAATAGTCTGTAGACCGGAGACAGGCATCGCTCCATCCCCAGCAGATTCAGATGGACACGCACACAGACACACACACAAGAGTGAAACCTCATATACATACACACACTCAGGCTTGCACATGGAACATCACTTCCATTTGTGCTGCAGGAGTGTGCATCTCTGAATCTGTCCTGCCCCATATTCTGTTTTCCATCTCGTAGTTCACGTGCCTCCTGACCAGGTCTGGAATTTTGGAATTTTAGAGGCAAGGCCACTTAGCTTGAAGTGGGGCAAATATTTTGAGGGCACAAAGATATGTGCTTAGGGTACCAAGGCTATAAGTCTGAAAAACATGATTTTGATTCAGACCTAACAAGTTTGTCGCTGCTGATGTGATTGTCTCTGACCTCATATCAGCTCTTATCACAAATGTTAAAACCTCTGCAAGAAATAACACTTGGAACTTTGACTCTCCCATAAAGAAACTTGTATTTATAGAATGCTTTTACATTTAAATCGACCACTCCAAGCACTTTTACAACACTTTGTCACATTCACCCATTCACACACACTGATACACTGATGGTAGAGGCTACCATGCAAGGTCCAACTGCTCCTCAGGAGTGATACAGAGTATCCTTGCCAAAGTGCTCACGATACAAAACACTAAACTCGCCCATACAATCACACACCAACGGCACAGCCATTGGGAGCAATTTGGAGTTCAGTATGTTGCTTAAGGACACTTTGATTGGACTGAGGGAGCCAGGAAGTTAACCAGCACCCCTCCAATTACTAGACGACCCGCTGTACTACCTACCCGCCTGTAGAAACCTGCTCTTTTCAACTCTGGAACATCGCAAAAATAAAATCAATGTTTTTAACCAGAGATCTACATTTATTAATCCATGCTCAAATTCTACTAGCTCTAAATAGACCCTATTATTTCAGAGCTCCTACGCCTTGATTGCACCGGACACGGCTCTTTGATGCATGGTGTGTTCGTGACATTGTGTTGGTTTGTTCTCCATTAAGCTTCATATCTCACCTGTTTTTTTTTTTGTTTTTGTTTTTTTTGCAGAGATTAATCGGTGGTTCGATCCCCGGCTCCTCCAGTCTGCATGTGTCCTTGGGCAAGATACTGAACCCCAAAACTGATGAGTATTTGGCACCTTGCATTGCAGTCAATGTCGTCAGTGTATGAATGTGTGTCAATGGGTGAATGAGATATGTAGTGTAAAAGCGCTTTGAGTGGACGGAAGACTAGAAAGGTGCAAAATAAGTACAGTCCATTTACCATTTACCACTGACACATCTACATTCATCTGCAAAAAATCAAGAGCAACAAATTGTTGTAGCAACATACTGCTAAGTTTGAGGAAGCCTTCAGAAAGTCAGACCCTCGACATTAGCTATTACTGGTGAAGTGGAACCAGTGTTTAGCTCCGTTAGCTTTTAGCTCTGTTAGCTCTATAAGCTTCATTAGCTGTAAATCATAGACTGTATACCACGTCATATAGTATCCACGATGTCACCCATAGTTTTCTTAAGAGCGGTTGTGAAGTTCAGATTTTATAAATTAGCAGAAGGAAATTCAGTGCTGTCCTTCTTCATTGACTAGAGGAGAAATAAACAAATGCAAACTGGCTTTGCTATGTGTAAAGACACAGTCAATAACTGTTGAAATAATATTGTGAAATACTAAATACATCTTCTCTCATCGTCTTTTAAACGAGGCATTTAAAAAGAGGCATAATGTGGACACACAGGGCTATGCATGCCTGGCTTGTCACTGTGAAAAGACGGTGTGCACTCACAGCAGAAATGTTGCTATACGTGAAGTCATTTGGAGTGTCCAAAGATTTAAATTTCATTTTCCTTTATTCAAGATACAGACTAAAAGATAATCTACAAAAATCCAGAAACAAATGTACTTCCTTTGGAAACCATTCAAATGAATCTCAATGTAATGACCAAATGCCTTCATTTATTTTAAGAAATAAAGTTTTAGGACGCTTTTACATAGGACAGATTTAATAAAATATGGATTTTTTGGCATCGCTGTCACACTTTTGCACATCATTGAAGTATTTTTTCTCCTGACATCGGCCGCTGAGGAGGTGTCATCAGAATGTACCCTTAACGCTGTGCGAGTGTCACAGACGCTGAAAAAGCAGTAGTGAAAACATGGATGTTCTAAAATGGAGTAAAACAGATATCTTAAAGGATTATTCCAATTTACTCTAACTTCTGTCTTATTTTTATCGTGTTTTCTCTCAGTCACTCGCCAAAGTAATTACTGATGTCTGTGAACATGGCAACTTTTGGAGGTGAAACTGAAAAATCAGTTACAACCACTAATTTTTATACTGGACAGTTTGGTCTGATTGTTCGACCGCTTGTGTTTCTTCCCCCATCTGAATTCTTTGTAGTGATGTCACCTTGTTCCCAGACCACAATACAGTCTTACTGTTACAGATAGGAATGTTGTAATAAACCGGCGTGATCTTTAATCAGGTTTTTCACTCAGTCTATAAGCTCTGTCAGGTGATTACATAAAATACACTGACCCAAAACCAGATCCCATGTGTATGTGCCTGCACATAAACTCCGGCGGTCTCTTCCTCTCTCTGCGTCCCTCCTGGCTGCCAGCTCGGCCCAGGCAGACTCCTCTCTGATTTGTTAAGGTAATGATCTAATCTGCGGCCATTAGGGAGAGCAGCCTTTAGTGTTTAATGTGTGGCCAGGTGGTCCAGCTGCCAAGCTCCACAAATTAAAGGGCCCGGGCTCGGCAGTAATGAGTAATGAGCTGTATTTAAAAGCTGCCATACCTGAGCCCGCTCGGCCAGGCCTCAATATGGCCAGGTTCAAATGAACAACTTGACTGCTTTTTCAATTCCCCAGATGCTCAGATGAGCTGACACACACACACACACACACACACACACACACATATATATTCGAAGAACACCTGAGAAAAAATACTCACACACACACCCAGTCAGAGGTCTGTGAACATCCTACATTTCAGATTTTGCTGTTCAATGAAGGAAATCAAAACTGTTATCAGGAAAGGTTGTTACTTGACATGATCTCGCTGTATAGAAATGGCTGAAGAGAAAATCATACATTCAGATTCATCATAAAGCCAAATTGCTGATTTTTCTGAGCACTTGAGAACGTTCTCAGTCATATCATGGAATCTTACAGTAGCCACAAGAACATTATCTTGCATCCATAAACATATCGACATTATGCTCAGTGAGCACACACACACACACAATGATGCTGTACAGTGAGTGGTGTGAGTGGTGGCCAGTGACGGCTGACCACACTTCCATCAGTGTGTGTGACAGTGTGGGGTGAATGTATGAGGCCTGCCATGTCACATCATATTCAAACGCCACACACACACATGCACAAACACACGTTACCAGACCCGAGTGTGGTACATGTATGTGATTATACTGTAAATAGACATAAATACAGATATAAGGATAATAAAAGCTAATGAATAGTGAATAATTGGCAAAATACTTTTTTTATTAGTCATTAAAAATTAGAAACCTTCCTAATATTTTTGATTGTTGACACTTCATGTCATTGTTTTCTTAAGTTTTCATTTCAAATTTCATTTGTATGCTGTTTGTACTCATGTAATCATGGTCTCAAGTCAATAAAAATGTGAAATATGAATCTGAAACCTGAGATAAAATAATAAAAAAAAAAAGAAAAATGACATTGTGACTCCACGTTGGGTGACATGATGTACAGTTGGGGTAGATTTCTGCAGCTTATATATCGCTATTCCCCGTGTGTATTTTATTTTTTATATAAAATTCTAAAATAAATTTGAAACCTGTCATAATTCCTATCTGATACATTTTTAGCTCCGTCAAAACAGAACACAAAACAAGCTCCAGTCAAATTCACGTGACAGTTTGACATCTCTGTAACTGCTGCTGTCGTGGAAATATTGAGACCAGAAAAATTCGGGGCCACTGGCCAAAAAAATAAATAAAAAATAAGAAACTAAAAGCTAAATACATAAAATAATTCCTACATACAAATAGATGTATGTATAGTATTAATTTCATCATTTATTTATTTAAGGACAGCACACCTCAATCAACATTTTGCTACCCAGCTGTTTAATTTCCAAATGTAGTCCTTTGCTGTGATGCTTATTAAATGTATATAGTTAATTAAATTTGCAAGTCGACACTCAATCTGCAGTGTCATCGTCTGTCGTGCATCTGTGACCCTGACAGTGTTTGTGTCATGTTCTGTGGAGTACCTTCATTCTGCTCAGACAAATTATAACTATACTTCTACATTTCGGTACTTTTCTAGCCCGTTTGAAAACTAATTAGATATTTGAGAGCAGTTCTGATCATTGGCTCTGCGTCTGGGTCAGCCTGTCCACCCATCCGGGCTCCTCATTGGAGCTGATTGACCTCTACTTCGATTTCATGCATGCGTGGCGTAGAGCTGTCATTAAGCAATGTGATTGGAATATTCAGATGACTGTTTTAATTGAAGAGAACAAGTGTTCACACATGGCGGGGCTGGCGGTGTTGTCGAGCGCCTGAGGCCGAGTCCCCAAGCAGCCCAGACCCATCTGATCACGGCTCAGTGGAGACCAAGAGCCCACCAACACTACTGCAAAACCCTGGCTGCTTTTAATGCCCCCAGGCTTCCATCACATCACACTGCAGACACACACACACACACACACACGCCTGTACGGCACAGGAGAGGAAGGGAAGGAAGGGAAGAGGAAGGGAGGACAGGAGGAGAAAGGACACAGGAGAGGTGGAGGGAAGAGATGAATGAGGTGAGTGACGGCATAATTTGAAGCAGCGAACACATCAACATGCAAAACAAAATGTGAGTCAGTAAGAATGAGACATGTATACAAACAGTGAACATGCTGGATGCACTCAGTGAAAGCAATGTAACAACACAATACTCTCATTTCACTGGCATTCATAAACATGAGTCAGCACATAAGGCATTATTCTATTCATGTACAGTATGAAGGCTTCAATTTCACCTAGTTTGTTTGCTTCACTCTAACATGTGTGCTATTTATTTATTTATATTTATATGGAGGTGACACATGATAATCAGGGCTGCCACTGGGTGGAGGGGGAGGGGCACACGATGAGTACGACTTTTCATGTCGTTGTTTTTTGTTAACAACATGATAATACACAAACATTCACATACAAATCAAACTCAAATGAGACACACACAAACATATATACAACATAAAATGAAAATAAATGTTGCTCGCTCCTCACACTTTGACTCGCTGTGTAGTCATGGTAACTCAGCGGCAATGTGGGTAGCGCTGACTCAACGTTTGTCCGCCATGGATTCTGCTGGGTGCGGAAAAAATATCTCCGTTAACAACTTATTTTGATGAACCCAGCTACACGAGTGGCTCCGAAAAGAAAATCCAGGACCGGAGCTCAAGGGTGGAAGAAGAGAAAACTGGAAATGGGAAAAAAAAAAAAAGAAGCTGGATAGAGGTTAGTGATTGTTGGTTGACTCTGATTTAATGAATCTGACAGTTCTTAATTAAACTTGTGTCTTTAAATTTAACATAACAAATTCACAGTTCATTTTAACCTGGCAAGCTGGCTAGAAATAGTAAATGCATTATATTTAGATAACAGGTTCTTTATTTTTCTTTGCTTGCTCTTTACCTGAGAAGGATTGTAAGTATCAAACAACCTCCTTGGTTGTCAGGCTAGCTTTGCTTGTTAGCTACTATGCAAATTGTGATTTGATTTTGAATTAGTTAAACTGAACATATCCACAATAATTCAGCTAGCTAGAGAGTAATGAATGTGTTATTCATTTTTAGCTGAAACCTTTGTTTAGAACAAGCTTGATTTCTTGTGGTTGACATTTCAAGTCACCATCAAGTTATAAAGGCTGGCTTTGCTTGGTAATTAGCTACCACTGTTTTCTTGCTAAATTACAGTTTATGTTTTTTAATTTGGTAATTGTCCAAATATTCAGGATAAGAAATAATCTCCAGCTGCAGTTCAATTGTATTTTTGTAGATCATATTTGGGCATATTTGGATAATTTGCTTATACGGATAAAAATTGCATATGTTGCGGAGCTAATAAATAGGCCTGGAAGATAGATGTTTATACCTATATAATGTCTTCCAGCTTATATTTAGAAAATAATAATAATACTATAAAGTATAATTGTTTCAGAGGTGTTACTGAACTATCCAACTCGTCAGCTGACATGACTGCTGGCAGAGAACACTGTCAGAGACTGTACGGGCATCTATTCTCTTCTCGTGCGTGACTGCAGCTGAAGAGGTCATAACAGAGGTACCACAGCCTTCTACATCCTCCTCTGGTGTGAACAGTGCGTGTGTGTGATTACACTGTGTGTTTTTGGGCCACACAGAAATTCTTGTTTAGGGCCATCAAAACTCTAGGGCCGACCCTGATTCTAATGAAATTAATAATTTTGCCTTCCATAAGAAATGCTGCCAACATTTCTCTATTACTAATGCACAAACTGATCAAACATGGCATTTAGTTTCATTGATATTGACATGAGACATGAGGCACTTTATTTATATATTGAACCAAAAACTACACAAAAAAAAAGAAAAGAGTAACAGAACAGCCCTTCATTGCTTTACCTTGCCTTGTGGTTGAAGTATTGTTTTGCCTTTATATTAGAATAATAATACTACACATTGTTACCTGTAGCCTCAAGATGTAAAATTCCCAAAACATGCAGAGGAGTTTGAAATGTAGTGTTGAAGTAGTGTCTGCAAAGCTTCGTGTCAGGCTGCATATGGCTCCAAAAAAACCCCAAAACAATTTGAGGTTTTGAAAAGACCAGGACCTGCTTTTGCAATTTAATAATAACAATTTAATAATAATAATTGTTGAACAGTTAAAGCCAACTTCCAAACGTAAGGTTTAAACAATATTTCCTGTACAATTTTGCCAGCACATATTAAAATCACTAGTGGTCATGTTCTTAGCATGCATCGTGACTAAATGAAACTAAATCTATAAATTAAGAGAGATCCCCAAAAAATGTATTAGCAATTAAATAAAAACATGCAGTATAAATGTACATTAGACAGCTAAATATGTGTATTATCAACTGAGAAATATTTGTAATTTTGTCTCTATTTTCTTATTGGCAGTTAAAAATTAACACACGCACATATACATATAAAATATGAAATAAATATTGGATTTTTAAAGAAGTTGCTTGGCAATGCATTGGTTCAAGCTTGAAATAGTATTTATATAAGTGTTAATGTAGTTCTGTTAGTTTATTTCTTTTTTGACATTTAATTTTGATCAGTTGCGATAACAACTTTATTATTATTCAGTGAAGCTTACCTTTGCAGTATCTTATACAGACTCTTCATAGTTTTGTATTGTCACTTGCATGTACAGAGTGGTGGAAAACCTGTTCATCTGGTGTGAGGATGTATGCAGATCTGATAGATATTACCTCACTTTTTTCTGGAAGTTTTTACTGAAAAACAAGTCTAACGTTAAATTGTCAAATTTAGCATGAAAGACCTTGGCAGCGCTGCGGTCTGTTTATCTGAGCGCTATCTCTTGAGGAAGGATCCAAAATATCCTCCGCTCGTCTCGTACATGGATTAAGAGAATAAATATGTGTGCTACTGTTGTGCAGGGAATTATTACTACACTGAGGCTTGTTGGTTGCCAGGATCACTATGGAGAATGAAATGGTTGAGTGATGCTGGGGTCCGCTAGCCCTTCACCCCCTCACGCCTGGTCCTCTTACCGTGCTCAAGCACCTCCTGTCCTGCCCAGATCACCCACTCCTCATCCGTATTAATTGGCTGTCAAAAATGTGCTGAATTAACGGATTAATGAGCGTGGATTTGAATCCTAAGTTTGGCAAAGGGGGGATGTTTCCCTGCCGTGGCGCAGGCTCCCCCTGCCTCCCCTCTCGTGTGCGCAGGCCTGTTACAGATATGCATCCAGGACATTTGAGCGGATTGCATTTCATTAGTTTGATTTGAGCGGACAGCACTAAGCTGCTGAGGGCTCTGCGCTGACAGCTAATTACAGGAATCAGCCTTGTCCACTGATAGAGAACAATGGGCTGGGATGAGCCCGCCTCGCCAGGGGTACCGGCCCTGCATACAGCCCCAGCATTTGGCTCCCATATAGTCCCCAGTATGGAGAACCATTACTTGTGTTAAAGGATATGGAAAGCCTAATTGAGTGCTACCTTCCTCCTCAGCTCCCAACTCTATTTTGAGACAGAAACAGAGAGAATGATAGAGAGATAAGAAAAATGGCCCTTCTGGCAACCTGAAGTGCCCCTCCACACACACACACACACACACACACACCTCCCCACTAAGTAAACCCCCCTCCACACCCATCCCCACTGCTACCCTTCAACCCACAGCATCTTCCATCCCCTCGCCCAGGCAGGCCGCCCGGCTGCGTGCATGGGTCTGTCCGCTTCCATAACTCCGTCCATCTTTAAATCATCAACATTAAAACATGCCGCTCACTCATGTGAACACTTTCCCCCTTAAAAGAGAATTAAATGGATTAGCGCAAACGTCAGTAAATTTAGCGGTGCATTACCCTTGCAACATTCCAAATGGCAGATCGCAGTCAGACAACTGGATTAGCTGAGTTCCTGCTCCCTACCCGCCATAATCTTTTGTCAGGAATCATGTTTGTTCTCTCACTGTTCTTCCGCCAACCACGCAAAGAACTTTTCTTTTATTTCTGTCTCTAATGATCGACTTTGTTTGTAAAGCTGAGCAAAACTACTTTGGATCTTCTGTGTTCTTTTAAGCCACAGTACTGAGGGGAGAGGCAATTTTAGACAGGATCTCTGTCTAGTGTGTGCTTCTCTGTCTCGTTTGGGAGGCATTGATATGGCCAGTGGCTAGTGGCCAGGTGCGCTGACACAGACTATTATTTTGGGAGCGAGTAGCACCATCTCTCAGCTTTTTGTGCCATTTTCAGGTCAGGCCTTTAGGTCATTTTCCCCTACAGATTCTACCAGTCTATTTTCTGGTCGGCTGATGGAAGGTAATGACTGAGAGGCTGATGGTGGTGCTGGCTGTGCCTGCATGTGACCATGTCATCTCAGCTCAATGACAGGGCCTGCAGTGGCCGGTGTCTGCCAGGGGAGCGCCGAGGAACAAGCAGAGCCCAATGCCTGGTCCGGGGGGTCAATGTGAGGTGGCCCCTGCACTGACTGACAGGACACCGGGGTTTGTTAGGGAGATTTGTCCCTGCCGCGGATCTCCTGTCGGCCCGGTTGTGGCACTCGTGTCAATTTGCACCCCACGCACGTAGCCAGTCTAGCTGACAGGTGAGCGGTGGTATGGCGTCCTGTCCGCCTAATTGTACCCCGCAGTCCTGCCTGTGTGTGGGTGAAGAGAGAGTGGTTGAGGCCCGGGCCTGTTAGCGCCCTGCTTGCCCTGGCGGCCAGGCCCAGAGCAGCCTCCTCAGCATGGGAGTAATCCAAGGTGAGGGCCTGTCGCTCTGTCAGCTGGTTGTATACGGCTGCAGAGAATGATGGACATGCCGCCCAGCACAACACACAGATATGTATTCTGAGCTTGCTGTGTGCACACAAGGTGGCATGCACAGCGAGAATGTACATGCAAACACATACACAAACACCCACTCACAACACATGCAAATAATAAATCAAACTACATTTACATGAAATCCAGGGAGAGGTAGATAGATACACATGCATTTATGTCATGCATTCTGTATTCTTTAGGGAATCGAAGGCCTTCAGTGTGGGGGGAAGGGGGGAGGGGGAGGTTGTAATTGTCAAATTGTCCATCTTTGAATTCCCCAAAGAACTTTGTATGTAAATATGTTGAACACAATTCTTAAGCAATTCCCATGTTTTGTTTCCCAACTACGATACGTGATAAATGGGCAAGAATTAATGTCACAAGACTCAAAATACACCATTCCCCACACACCGTACACACTTTTGTGTGTAAGCCGTCTCCCTGAATACTTAAAAAATGATCCGACGCGTGTGACTGACAAACAGTAAATGAAACCCCTTCTAATCGTGTGCCCCCCCCCCCCCCCTTATTTTTTCTTTTGCAAAAGGAATCGATGATGTTTGCTTGTTTGATGAACAGTGTGAAGAGGGTGTGTTTGAAGCGCGCGTGTGTGTTTGTGGGGTGGAGGGAGGGAGGGAGGGTGTGGGAGGATAGTCGGGGAGGTGTGCCATTTCCTGGCTCATGAAGGCCTCGGTGCCAGCTGCGCGGGGCTGGTGCTGCTTCCTGGGGGCAGATGCCTGCAGTGCTGCCTCCATGATCCCAGCTCTGTTCCTGCACCAGCCCCTGCAGTCTGCTTCACGCCCCGGGGGGGTTGAGGGTGGTGTTGGTGGTGTGGGGGGGGGTAACACACACATATAAACACATACACATATACTCAAATGCTTGTGCACGCACAATCACACAGAGTCCATACGAGTGGAAGTGAAAATACACACTGTATCTCTCTCTCTCACACACACACACACCTCCTAGGCTCTGGAGCATTAATTAGGCAGCCTACAAGTCTGCCACACCATGGTATACCTCCATCACACGCTGGAAAACAGGCAGAGAGGACGAAAAGCAGAATTCAACACACACACACATGCTGCAGGATTTGGAGGAACTGGGAAGTGCAGCTGGACCCCAAGAACAGAGACATGAAGAAAAGAAGAGATTCCAGTCGCTTTTTCGCCTCTGAACATCAGCTCCTCCTCGCCCTCAACCAGCTCGTCCATCGCTTTCATCACCCATTCCCTCTGTCTCCCCTCTCCTCCTCAGCACGTTGTTACTGACACCACACTGGCATCCAGAGGCCCCGGCGGGTACTGCAGCCTGCTACAGTTCCACCCCCCCCCCCCCCCCCCCCACACACACACACACACACACACACACCACCACCACCACCACCAAGTCTATAAATAGGCTCTAATTAACCAAAGTACTGTACCTTTGGAGATGTTGTTTGGAGTGGGAGAGTGTTTGTTGTCTTGTATCTATAGAAGTCGCTCCTCTCTGGGACTGGAGGAGGGCTGAAGGTCTTTGATAATTTTGATAATAACACACAGATGTAAACTGGCGTTCAGCCAGCGTGTGAAAATGACATGCAGGTGAAGCTACATGAGTGAAGACATGAACCATCCAGGGTCAGGCTGATGCAGCACGCATTTTGATTTTTGGACTTGAAATGAAAACACCTCGTGTATGACGGAGGTTCCTTTCTGACCACGATAATTGTTTTTTTTTTTTTTTTTGTATTTGATGCCTGAATGATTCAGTGAAGGAGCTGATAACATAAAACTATTTCATCTGAATAAATATGGAAAATGTCTAATGTTGGCTGTTCAGATGATTTATAATTAAAGCAGAGAGTAAAAAATATGACCACAAAAAGTATTTCTCTGATTTTGTCATATCATAATAACAGTAATAATAATTTTAATACTTTTTATCACTGGGCTGATTTCTATTTCTAAGGGCCATGACTCTGTGTTGAATTTTTTAAATATTATTCATCAACAATCATCTTGCTAACATTTATACTGTCTGAAACTATTAATGTATGATAATACTTTTATTTCCTTAAAATACTTTTTTTTGTTTTAGGCATTTTCGTGTGATTCTATTTGCATATCAGGTGACCCCACATCGGGTCCTAACCCAAAGATTTGTAAAGGATGCCTAAACTGATTTATTTAATATTATTTACTCCGTATATTTAACCTACAAAGATAAAATTGAATGTCTGTGTGTTGTAAGAGAAGGATCCGTCCTCTAACTACTCTTCCTGAGTTTTCCCTCATTAAAATTGAGTGATCAGGACAATATTTGTGATTTGGGTTTAACGTTAATAAAACTGACTTTACTTGACCTCAAATTCCAAAATATAGATTTTTGAAAAGTGAAACTTTTAATTTAAGTAATAAGTAGTCAGGTCAGGTAATAATCTGCTGTGAATTGAACTGGCACTTTGACAACTATGAACACAGACAGTCCCTGCAGGTTGGTCTAAAGCATATACAATGTGTTAAACATACAAAACATCATCCAAAGTTGAATCACGGTTGGTTTCCTGTGTCACATTTATGAATATGTTTTGCCTTCACTTCTTGCAAAGAGTGGACCTCGCTCTGAAGGAGCCTAACCGACCAAATCAATGAGAAGGGAACAGAATTAGACTACTGACAGCGTGGACGCGGCACGGTTAACATTCTCTCTCTCAGTGTGCGATGGGGCCGGCTACAGAGGGCTGTGGCAGCTGTCTGAGCGCGTGTTTTGCCCATATGGGGCAGAAATGCTCATGGTGCACTGATTTCCAATAGGTCTTCACCTCCTCTGCTGCTCATGGCCTGCGGCTCCTTCCTCCTTCTCCTCCTCCTCCTCTGCGCTCAATCAATTGACTGACGCTGCTGACCAGCTCCCACAGCACGCTGCCGGGGGAGGGAAGTTATTGGAGTCGTGTGTGGGTGTGTGGGTGTGTGTCTGCATCAGATACCTCCAGTGAGGTTGTTCATGCAGTAATGTTTGAATAATCTGCAGAAAATCTGAAACTTCAGAAAGCAAAATAACAGAGTCTCTCCACAGTAGACTTCTGGGGTAGGTTAGCCGTTGTTACAGATGTGGGTTTAGATTTTGCTCGCATTTATTTTGATGAAATGATGAAATGATGAAAATGTACAACCAGCTCTGTTATTATCCTCCAAAGGAGAAACTTTAATAGGAGTTTTTTCTTTACACATGGATGCAAATTCACTGTTCTCACTTCATAATTTCTCTTCAGATGCATTTTACTTTGTCATAATTCTTTACAATAAATATGCTGTTTTTTAAATTTTCAGGACAGAAATTGGTTGAATGAATAAATCCAACTTCAGCTGAGTTTGTTTGAGATTCTTTGGGGCTGCGATGTGTCAACAAAATGCTGTTAGCAGAAACAAGTAATGTGTTGTATGCACATGGATCAGCTGCATGAGGGTTCCCAAAGGTTTAGGGAGTCATTACTGCAGACGAGTAGATTTTTAGTCACTGGGAAAATGAACAGTAAAATGAAGTGAGATCTGAAACGTCACTAAAGCTGCTCGCAAAGTTAGCGAATAGTAAGACGGCACTTTGTGCATATGTAGCTTCCAGAATGTTTAAAATGTGTCATAAATTCACATTGTGTACAGAACGTAATTCTAGTTTAATTTGTCTTTTATTGCAAATCGCACTGAATTTAAGTGAAAGAATATTATGTTAAGAGTCCAAAATGATTTGAACATGTGAAAAGACAAACACAAAAAATAACGTAATAAAACATTCTAACATAAAATATAATATCAAAATATATACGGTCCATCAAATCATCTAATCAACAACATAAATCAATGACTAAAATATACACACACATACACATATATATGTGCATCTGTGTGTGTGTGTGTGTGTGTGTATACAGTATGTGTTAATGTGTTATTTCAGGTTGTTACAGGTTGTTTACTACTACTTTATTTATTTATTTTATTTTGTTATTATTATTATTTCCAAAGATTAATGCAAAGAGTATTAGATTATGCCAAAAAGTGAACTTGGTCCAGATCTTCAGAACAATTTGAGGATCAGTTTTCAGTTTCCCACAATCCCAGCTGTGATTCTCAAACCTTTACAGAAAAAAACAAAAAAAACACACACACACTGGTGGTTTCTTCAACTGTTTTTCTGTTGTGAGACTTCACCTTTGAGACAGGGGAGGTGTAGATACCAGGTGTGTGATAGAGAGTACCTTCCTCTGGGAACACAAGGTGCCTGCTGTCATGGCCACCAGCACAGGTGTGTGTGTGAGTGTGTTAGTGTGTGGCCACCACCCCAGGGAGCTGGTCAGCTGTTGTTTCATGCAGGAGATTACACAGCTTAATCAGGCAGCCGGATCAGGTGCAGCTGATGCTGTAGAGTCTCAACACACACACGCACACACACGCACACACTAACCCAACCCCTCCACAGACACACACACCCCTCCCTTTATACCCAATTAACCCTGTTACCGGGCACTCCATGCCAAGGGACCACAGACACACCCACCATATACAGGTAAGCACAGCCTCACTCATGTGCAGGCCCATACATGTAGCGTAATAGTCCACACATCCATACACACACACAAACACACACACACTGCACAGTGCAATCACAAACAGGTCACATGCAATATAAACTGCACTAATTGTTTTATTCATTTTATTTATTTATAAGACAATACAGTCTTTTTATTAACAACTCTGATATGATATGATATGATATGATATGATATGATATGATATGATATATGATGTGATGCAGTCTGATGGATTAACTCTGTACTGTAGAAATGATCAATACCACACTTGTTGCATGAGAATCCCTCAAACTGAACTGATTCCATTGATTCCAATAATTAAGATGCAACATTATCATGTTATCACTGCTTCACTTGAGTTTCTTTGTTTTAGTTATTAAATCTTAACAAAATATGGTATTTTATTTTGAAATTTGTTGCATTTAGAATGAAAATTGTCCTGACTAACTAACATAACTAAACATATTAATTAGTAGCAAAGGACAACAAAATGTCATGTCAGTATTGAGGGACACTCAGGCCAGCTGAGGCCAATGGAGCTGCACTGTTACAGTGAAAGGAATGTGGTCAAATCTGGCAGACTCAATCCAAGCATACAACTTAAATTCACCTGGAGTCAAAAAAAATGATTTTATTTAGATTATTCATGATGATGATTTGCTATTAAATTTATTTTCACTGTAATCAAAGTTAGACCTCTGAACTTAAAATCTCTTCAATTCGACACAAAATTCTCAAGAGACAAACATTACATTTTACTGTAACTTACACGTATTGCAGCATTTGTTGTGACAATTTCCAAGCAATTGTTTTGTTTGTACTAATAATTGTTTTATTAGCATGAAACAGCATTAGCTAATTTAAATTTAGCAACAAGTCTTTAAAGTTAAATTACATCAGAGCGACTGTTAGTGTGCACAAAATGAGCACAAATCACTGTTATGATACGATCCACGGTGTTTTTAATCAGTTATTGTGAAGGTTGGGTTTAGGCGTGGAAATGCCTTGGTTAAGGTCAGAGACGGATGTTCATGGTTAACAGAAAATGGATGGAAGTCAATGATTAATCTGACTGCTGGTGGAATATCAATGTTACTTTCCGCCCCAACCTTTTTGAGTGTTTGTGGCTCTTCAACAACATAAGAGAAAAGAGATACTTTATTAATCCCTCAAGGGGGAAATTCTTTTTTCACACATTTTTACATGCATTTAACCCCGAAATACAACCACACACATACCAAGGGGTCATAGACATGCAATGTGGAGAGCGATGTTGGAGTGATGGGCAGCCACCCAGAGCAGCACCCTGCAAGCAGTTGGGGGGTTCGGTGCCTTGCTCAAGGGCACCTCGGCAGTGCCCAGGAGGTGAACCGGCACCTCTCCAGCTACCAGTCCACCTTCCATACTTTGGTTCGGTTCACGAGCCAAGTCTCTATGGACTGAGCTACTGCTGCCCCCTTTTTTCCCCTTTTTTTTTTTTTTGACACAATTTCTGGTTTTGTTCCTGAGGGACAACAGTCAATATTCACAAAGCTGCTAAAGGTCTTTATCAATTAATGTAAACATGTCATTTTTAGGTATTTCAATAATCTACAGATGGTTTTACTTTTTTTCTCTAGTCCTGTCTCTAAAGAGCTGAAATGAGTTTAACATGCAGCGATTCCACATAATAAGCAGCAAATTGTTTTATTATTAAACTCTCTGTCCATCCGTCAGAAGGCTCATAGTTAGTTAGCTCATAGTTTGCATAAAAATGAAATGTGTATAGCTGCTAGTTTGCTGTCATGATGGCACTCTTGCAAAAGCAGATTATTGAACAGGTAGATACAGTATTTGCTAAGTACAGTATAGCAACTACCATCATGAATTATTTGTATATTGCCTTTGAGCATGTGAAAAAATGACTAGGAATATATCTGAATGACTAAAATATGGGAGTCTCAGCTGCGGTCTTCATTATCACCAATACTGTATTTTAAATCAGGATTTAGTCGCTCTAATTTAAATCTAAATTTTGTTCTATATATTTTGTCCCACAATTGAACTTAACCACTCCTAGCTTGCTGCTTTGACTTCACTGAAATGATGATGTCTGACAACAAGTGTATCAGGAATTCTGATGTTTAAAATGATACCTATACCATGCTTTGTTCCTGTCCTTTTCCAAACACAGTGATTGATTTGATTTTTGGGTATCAAAAGTTAAGGATGGATGGACATTTTCAGATTTAAGGCTGCTCCACAAATGTGCCATTCTTCGACCTTTACACTCTTCTAGTATTTATTCTTGTTTCACTTTTCCTCTTGGCAGAAAGTTGAATCAACCAATCAGCTTGTTTGTTGTGCAGGACCACACAATGCGTATTTAAGATTTGAGAAGTGTGCAAGTGCGCACCGCTGCAAAGTTCTCAGACCTACATGACCCATGTGGAGGAAAAGAAGGATGAAAAACTTAAAGAGATTCATACATATATACTGTATCTTTGCAGAGATATTGTTCATGTATTAGCCAGACACTGTACAAATCTGCGTTTAATCTTTTCATTCCCGTTACACGTTTTAATGACCCTTACTACAGTGCCAGTGATCACATTGTGGTCGCTCACACTGAACGTAAACACAGCTTCCAGTGGAATTGTGACCATTCTGACAAGATGGTTTTATCCTCAAACATTTTGACAAAAACTTGAGGGGAGAGGAAAGAGAAGAACACTGACCTGTAATTTTTTGACAAGTTGCAAACAGTATGGTCTGTTTTGCAGCAAAGTTCAGTTTTAGTTCTATCACAGTACAGTCAGCCACACCATGTAAAATCTGTTGGGGGGCACCAGCCAGTTTTAAATTTGGCTTAATCCTTACACTGTCTACCCATCGTGGTGAGCATGTGGTCTCAATTAGAATATCTGTCTTAATAAGTTATTTTGCATATCCTGACATATTCTGTTCAGCTGAGCGATGTTACTAAAATCAACATTATTCTGTAGGCAGGATAGAGCACCAACTCTTGTACATTCATTGTTGCTCATTCAGAGCCAATCTGACACAAAACACCAACATATACCTTAAAGTGCTCTTAATTAATGAGAATATTACATAAATATTACTCTGAGGCTTGATACATGATCATGTTACATCAATATGATTCAGTGATTTCTTTTTATTCCTCAGGAGAGAATAAATCAGAGTTCCACTGTGTGGACAGAGAGGTGTATTTATTGTCTATTCATTGTAACTGAAGTAAATGTTAATCATGCTATTGATTTCAGGTAATATTTCCCAGTCACAGACTGCGATATGAAACCCACAAGAAAAAAGTTGATAGGGTCTCCATGGACCTCCAAGTCACAGCACAGCCGTCCAGCCTCTGCTCAGACTTGAAGCCATCGCTCCGTTCCTCCATATTCTATAAACCGTTCCACTGAGCCGGAGACGGGCCTCAGAGATTCAGCGTGTCGCAGATTTTTTCAGAGACTCCTGCGGTGTGTCTTCTGATGTGTCCTGAGGGCTGACAGAAAGACAGACACAGCCTCTGTGTGACTGTTGCTGCTTCTGTCTCTGTCTTTATTTTCTTCATGCTCTCTCTCTCTCTCTCTCTCTCTCTCTCTCTCTCTCTCTCTCTCTCTCTCTCTCTCTCTCTTCTTCCTCTTTCTCTCCCTCTCTCTGATGCCACTGTCTGTCTGGAGATTAATTAAACGGCTACCCAGCCAGCCACCACCACATCAGCCATCATCAGCCTCTCCTCGCCATCAGCTCCCTGCTACAGTGGCGCTGGAGAGAGTTTAAGTCTGTTGGCATGCATGCAGCTACACACACTATTAAAATGTATGTGTTTGTCTGTGTATGCTGTGTGTCCCATCCGGTGTGTGTGTATTTTAATGTGTGAATTGTACACAGCTGCACACAGTGACATTTTTAAGCGTGCATGTGTGTGTGTATATAAGTGTGTGTTTGTGAGCAGGAAATTAATTTCATGGTACATCTATGTCTGTGTGTGTGTGTGTGTGTGTGTGTGTGTGTGTGTGTGTGTGTGTGTGCAGACTTGTACAGTATGTTTGGATATGTGTTCAGCTGTTTCAGACTGCACAGAATGTGTGTGTGTGTCCACAGTTTGCCGATATAAACATTATGTGTGTATCCTGTGTGTGTGTTTCAGTTTCTTGGGTGTATGTCTGTGTGTGTGTGTGTGTGTGTGTGTGTTTTCTGGAGGATAAACCACGCTCCAGTAGTGAGTTGTGCCACAGTAACCATCACGGGGGGTGTGGGGGGGCGCGGTGGGATGTCGGATCTGACTGTTTATTGTTTGCCATTATTGTTGTCATTATGGCTAGCGCTGGCATCAGTGGTGTGTGTGCTCCAGCCGGTCTTATCATTACGCCGTGGTTCTCCGGTTGTCAATTTACTGTACAGACTCCTCTCAAGAATTTCCCCCGCTGTCACGCCGCTGAAGGCTTCCTCTTTCCCCTTCGCTTCAGTTTTTCCCTCTTTCTTCTTTGTTCTCTTCAGTTCTTTGCTATGCTTTAAGTGTGTGGACGTAATGTGTGTTGGGGGGTGGGGGGTCAGTGAAGCTGGCAGCTCAGACCGGCTCTGCTCGGCTTTTCGGGCCTTAATTGAGACATACTGTCAGAGTGACAAACGCATTTGCATGCGGTGTGTTTTTTCAGGATGTGCTTTTTTTTTTTCAGCTGCTCACCACTCTGTTAATCAGCTCTCCATCACTCACATGAAGAAATGCGCGCACACGCACACGCACACACACACACACACACACACACACACACACACATAATCTTATGTATACAGTATGCACACACATACTGTACATACAACTGCATAAGGAGCTGTTGGGGATGTGTGTTTCCATCCTGACAGTAATGAGAAGGGGAAAAAAAGAGACGGTTGGAGGAGAAGATCCAGACTGGAACATTTAACTGATATATTATCCTGATGCTGCCCTTGGTTTTTGAGAAGACTTCAAGTCTAGAGCCATGCTAGCAGCTCTATGAGGCTGTATGAAATGCTAATGACAGCATGCTCACAATGACAATGCTAACATGTTGTCACATATAACCATACAGGTGAAATCACTGTAAACTCCTACAATTCATTCAATTAAAATACTGTAAGATAGAATAGTTACAAAGAATAGAAATGTAATAAATAATGCTGGTTATTATGGAAGCTTCCAGTGTGGTCACAAAGCTGAAGGAGGGGGATGGGATGAAACACCTCACTGTGCACTTCCTGATGGCAAGACTCCAGGTGGTAAGGGTGGGTAGGCACACCTCATTCAGTCTCATCCTTAACACTGGAGCACCCCAGGGCTGTGTTCTGGGTCCCCTGCTATACTCCCTGTGCACACACAACTTTTTTGACTGATGATTTTTTTCTGACTATCATCAAATTTGTTGATGGCATTGCTGAAATGGGCTGATCACTGAAAACAATGAAAAGGAATATCTGCGGTAGAAGCATGTGAAGTAGAGAACCTGCTGGTGTCACAACAACAACCTCATCCTGAACGTCAGCAAGACTAAGGAGCTGATGGTGGACTTTGGGAAAAAGCAGCTTCAGTTGTACACACAGTGCTTCAAGCACTTCTGTGTCCATGTCACAGAGGGCCTCATTTAGGATAGTGACCTAAGAGTAGAAGCTTCTCCCCACAGTGCTGGCCTGGTGTATCCAGGACCTTCTTCCTCATCGGAGAAGAGAGAAAATGCTGTTACCGAGGTGGTAGGGATCCGTAAAGATTCTCCTAACCTTACTCTTTCAGTTTCTTGCATAGATGTCTTTTAGGCAGGTAGAGCACCACTTATTGTATGTTCAGCTGAATGAATTCATCCTTGCAGGGTCTTGCAGGCTTTTTTGGTGCTGCTTCAATATCAGGCGGTGATGTTTCCTGTCAGGATGCTCTTGATGGTGCAGGAGTAGAATTTTTTTCAGTATTTGAGGGGATGCCTGGAAGTTCTGTAAGTGTCTGAGGTAAAACAGTCTCTGTCTTGTCTTTGACACAACAGAGTCAGTATGCAGCACCCAGGTCAGGGCCTTGGTGATGTGGACACTGAAAGTGCTGAGGGGGGATTCAAAATACAGCACCGTGGCGCTCCGCTGTTAAGGATGAGGGTTGGATGAGGTGTGTCCGCCCACTCTTACCACTTGGGGTCTGTCTGTCAGGAAGTCATGGAGTCACATGCACATTGAGGTTTTTAATTGGCTTTTATTGCCACAGCAACAGCATCTCTGTCTGTGTGGACACCATCACAGAAGTTCTGTGTGGAAGCTGCCACGCACAGGTAGAGGTATGTCCCAGGTAGCAGAGTAGTTGTAAAAAAGTTAGAAATGGCAAATGTAGATTTTAAAAAAGGACTTTTCTTTACTCATGTGCAGTAACTCGTTACTACACGCCACTGGATGTAGTGCACTATAACCGTGTCAGTGCCTTTCAGCTTTCTCCAGCTTAGAGGGCCAGAGGTTATATGCGTGTACCCAAAAGACCAACCGAGGATGGAAAGTGATGAATAAGAACACCATTTCAGGAGTTGGTGGGGACCAACATTGGACTTACATCAATCAGGTGGACACAAACACAGCTCTAAATGAGATCTGACTGTGGTCTCTGATGCTGAATGAATAAAGGTGAATTATTTGTGCTGTTACTGAGTTTGAATCAGTCCCTTTTTCCTTTCAGGGCAGCATTATTCAGCAGTTACCGCCATTTTTGCTTTTTCTTGGTCTGTCATGTTTTTTGGGCGGTGGGGGTGGGTGTAAATGGAAATTCTGAGTGCTTTTTATAAAATATAATCCTGCTAGTGCCAAGTAGGAGAGAAACATCAGCCATACTTTGCATGTTGCAGCAGCGCCAGATAATCTAACTGCGGTGCCTCTATTCACAATCTGCCCTCCTTTGTCTTTTGACCTTATCTATCTGCCACTGAAAAAAGCTCCCTGGTACCAAATGCATTATGCCTTGCATGTATAATAACATTATATTTGGGCCACACAGCTTTATTCCCTCAAACCCTATTCTACATTCAGTCAGATCTAAACTAAGCAACAGTGGGAGAATGTATCGTAATGAATGCCAAAGCTGAGCACTAAGAGGTATTTTGTTCTTGAGGCTCTTAAGGAATATGGATTATGAATGAGGCCGGGATCAGACCTGCTGTGGTTTCAATATGTATGAATCTTTTCATATGCACTGAGCCCACTCCTTTATCTGACACAGCAGGTGAGGATCAGGCAGCACTTCTGACATTGGTGAAAAGTAGCCACATGGTTAGGATTTTTCAGCCATGAGCTGGACTAAAAAAATGTAATATATTTCTCAATACTGTTATGTTTCTTAGTCATGTTTATTACTAACGCAGAGCAGCAATTTAACAGACATCTTATTCGTTCGTCTACTGTACCACCAAAGTCTGCTTCTTCTAAAATCAGTATCAGGATCAGTGGTGAGTGACTCAATTTACAGCAGGAAGACTAGAGGAGAAAATGTTCAGGTGGAAAAAAAAAACAACTTAATCCTTTTGGATGATTGTAGGCTGTATAGCAGGCCATGCTCGTCTGATCCCACAGCATACTTATTTATTCCTCCAGCAGGGGTTTTCTCATAAATACATCAAATTCCAATAAAAAATGGTTTCCTAATTATTTTACAACAGAAAACAGCGTGTGTGTAGTTGTTTTTGGTTTTGTTACATGGCGGGAACTGTGGCCTGACAGCACACTCACAACGTGGGTACCAAAATCTTTGTGGGGACCAAAATGCTGGTCGCCACCAGGAAGAGGATTGAATTCATAGATATGGTCATGGGGATGCCCTGTCAAATTTTCAGGGGTTACCGCACCAGGCACAAAAACCGGTTAAAAGTAAGAAATGGGTATTTTGAAGATTAAAAAATACATAAATAAATAAAAAAGTACTCGTTATAAACGATTAGCTTAATCTACAGTGCCAATCAAATTTAATTTAAATATAATGCTCTTCAGGCATTAGATATTCTTGACAGTGAAGACAGAGAAACTGACCACTAAATGCCATTTTTGGGTGATTTGGGGTAAAGCTCTGTATGCCGGTGACATACTCAGGACAATTTTCACTAGATGTCCACTAAAGATGTGTTGCCAAAGGTGGATGTTCACCATTTAGTTTAATTTACTTTTTTTTTTCATTTGCCTTTTTTTAATAATTACAGAGGTTGAGACCATGATGTATGAAGCATATGTGATTCTGCATCGCCTCGATAAAATTTGGAAGACATCACAGACTTTATCCGTGAAACGCTGCTGGCAACGTCATTTACCTGGCAACTCAGTGTTCAGTGTCGTGCCAGAGGTTATTTACTTCTGAAGTCAGAGCTGGGAATGACATCATGCCCAAATTGGCTGCATTCCAGTACAAGTCGGAAAACCAAGTTCTAGCCAGGTTAGCCATTGTTAGCAATACCAGCAACACATAACAACGCATCACACTGTATTTTACATGTACAAACATCATAGCAACATGTCCACAGACAGAACGACTGATTTAATGAGACACAGAGGAGTGATAATAACAGTATATCACTACAGCTTTCACTACTGCTGACATGCAGAGCAGCCATCTTGGATTTTGAGTTCTCATAACTTTCCTAGTGAAAAATATGAATTCAGGGGGCATTCCAGTTAAAATTTCCACTGTTATTTTTTCTATACTAACTGCTAAACCATATACTATTATGATTAGTATGTATATTAGTATAGAATTGGAGCATAGCTACAGTCTTTTTATACTCAGGATAATCTGTAGAGCACACTGTCAGCAGCAACAAAGGAGTCAAAGATTGGTTACAGCTCCACTGGCCAATTGGAGCACACAGGAACACAACAATAATGAAATATTCTAACTTTCGCATCCAGCCTGCACGGAACAACATTAGCATTAATTTGGAGATGTACATGTTTCCACCTGATGAACCGAAGTCCAGTATTCACTCTTTTAGCTTTGGTTTGGACTAAACCAACTCCCAGGAAAAAATCTCTGTCTCTTTAGCTAGATGTTCCACTTTCTTCTTCACCAAATAGTTTCTAACTGTGTCTGCTGGGTTTGTAACTTTGATGCTGTGCTGCAGCTACATGAAGCAGTGAGTTAGCAGCTTATTCCCCGTAGGTCCATCATTGTCATCAAACCTTCACATTACATCTAATAATTTCATCCTGTGTTTATATATTTGATAATTGATGGTGCTCCTGTAACTCCTTGTATGTCTCAGTCAAAATGCTACTAGTATGCTACCAGTGGAGCTGGGCAGCTGCCATATATTGTAAATGAAGGAGTGTGAGACAGTGTGTAGCTGAAGAACAGTACATAAGCAAATGTTCCCAGGGTGAATAACAACTACAGTAACAGAAAGCCGGGCTTATCTGACAGGCTGGTCTATAGTGGCCCTTTCAGCTTCAGCTTAATTAAACAAGCTTTCATTTCTCACTTCTTACTTTCTGCGTTGACTCTCTTCCTCCCTGCCAGCCTGTCTGTCAATCTCTCTCTCTCTAACTGTCTGTTTAAAGGCTGCTGCACGTCTCAAATTAAGTACTGTTTGGAGCAGTTGACAGAGTTGGAAACTCCTTTTTCGTCAGGTTGATTTAGGAGTCCTGTATCTGCATGTACATACTTTCTCCACACCCATGGTTCACACCTGCTTCTTATGTTATCTTGAGTTGACTTACCTGTAAAACCTGAGTGGTCCTCTGTCCAAGGGTTCACTTGTACTTCTATAAATTTAAACTTAGACAGTGGTGTGCAGCCCACAGTGGGAAATGCTGAATGGAAAACAGTAAAACCTTTTTAATTTGACAAACTATGCACTATGAAATTACTAGTAGTAGGCCTACCTTGAAAATGACCTTTAGTGGCTGTGTGAAAAATTACTGTAGTCTCATAAAAGCAAAGGTGGAAGGTGGTAGCATGGCATTATTATTGCACTGAAACAAACATTTGACCACAGTTCAGCTCAAAATTGGAAATCAAATCAAAATCACTTTATTTATCTGTTAGGAACTTTGTAGTCAGGCATCATGCATGTACAAGTATACACACAAGAGACAAAGAGTAGATAATATACAAGTGCAAGTGTGCCTAGAATGACCATAAATAAATAAACAGGACTAAGCTAAGCTCAAACTAGCTCAGATGTTTATAGAAGCAGGCTTGACATGGTCCACTTGATCTTGAATGTGACTCACCTGTATCCGCAGTCTAAGTGTAACTCTGTAGTGTAACCCATAAAATGCTAAAGCAGATCACATCCAATCTGGACCATGATTGTGATTTCAACACTAGTGTGCATTTCAGAAGCGTTCCAGAAGTGGCTCTCTGATTTATGGAGGATAGGCGACTCTATTTCTGTCGCTTCTGAAAAACTCCTGGTGGAATATGAAGCTGCGTGGTAAATGGACCAAAACAGTCCCGCAACATCACAGATTCGTGGCATGCCACACCACTCTGCCTGTCACCATTACAGCACCAACCAAGTTCATGGATCCGTGCCGCATTGTGTCAACCTGGACTGGACATTTTGTACATATACTGTATATATTTGCGTTGCTAGTTTGATCAAATGTGTTCACATAGCCTACTTACAAGTGCATGCGGCAAGAAAAGAAATGTGGGTCAGTTAATAGAAAAATTGTGGTTTCAGTTAAATGTTAATAAAGTAAGCATGTTGTGTTTTGTGCTATAAGTCATTGTTGACCTTTTCAGTGTTTAACCAAGACACTGATCTTTCCCTTTTAACCTTCCTCTTGTGTTACCTTTCTGTTACTATCTCTTATGTTAACGGGTTGGTTTTGACCCGTGTCTTAAATGAGCCATAAAATACCCTCAGAACAATTATTTTTAATCCAATGTGTTTCTTAACTCTTGGTTACCTTGTTAGGCTTCCTTATCCATGAAAAGATTGGTTTTAATATTTTTGGTGTGGCCCCCTGGGCCTTTCTTTTGACAGCATACCCCTCGTTTTCAATTTTAAAAAATGGTAAAAAACCTCAAGAGAATTATATAAATAAAAGGTTGTTATGTTACCTGACTATTATTTTTTTAAATTTTAATTTTATTAACTATAGCAACATCTCTGGTGTTACTGGTCAATTCTGACCCATATATATTTACTTTAAAAAAAAGGCATATATATAAAAAAATATATAATATATATACACAATATAAAATATAGATTTGCAAGGTCAAACAAACAACAACCAATCAAGAAAATCAAACCGATAGAAATCCAGTACTAGTTCCAAAAAAAGTCTTGCAAGAACATGCATGTGTAACAGGTATAGAATGAACCCAATTGCAACACAAATAAACCAAGTATCCTTTGCAGTCTTTATTAAGCGGACACAGGTATCACAGGTATACAGCAAACTCACTGCTGGTGAAACTCTGGCTGGACTATAGTTCTGATGAGGATGGGGTGAGGATCCAGACCTTGAGACAGAGTCAGCGGCAGTAGAACAGGCGAGGTGGGTCTCCTCTCTGAGCAGGAACAGGCCGAATGCCACCCAGCCACAGGCAGGCAAGGAACAGGAAAACAGGCAGGCAATACTCGTAGAGAGGGACGGAAGGCTGGTGGATTTACCGGGGCAGAGACGTGTAGCAAAGGTCAGAGACAAGTTGGGTCGAAACCAGGTAAGCGGTCCGGGAACAAGTGCTGGAGAGTCAGGCATGGGAGCAACAACAATCTGGCCAAGAGTGAGAGTGGTGAAGCTGCATATATACTGGCTTGATTGGAGATTGAGAGCAGGTGAGAGCAGCAGGTGGAAGCAGTTCAGCTGATGAGGGGTGTGGCTAAGCAGCAGTGCAGGAGAGGCAGAGCAGGATGTGACAGAACCCCCCCCCCTCAAGGGACGGCTCCCAGACGTCCCTAAAAAGGCATCAAACTGGGTGGGAGGAGGAGGAACAGAGGTGGGCCTAAAACAAAAAACAGGTCCATGCCAAGTCCAAGATAAACTGGGTGGGTGGAGGGGGTCTGGAGGAGGGATTCAGCCCTGGAGGCCGGCGAAGGCGGAGGCGCCCTGGAGGCCGGCGGAGAAGGCGGAAGCCCCCTGGAGGCCACGGAGCAGGAGGAACTAGAGGCCCCGGAGGGAGTCGCAGGCGTCGGCCGGGCCGCCGACGGAACAACAGGAACGGGGGCAGGAGTTGGCCGGGCCGCCGACGGAACAACAGGAACGGGGGCAGGAGTCGGCCGGGCCGCCGACGGAACAGCAGGAACTGAAGTCAGTCGGGCCGCCGACGGAAAAGCAGGGCCTGCTGGAGTTGGCCGGGCCGCCGACGGAGGAACCGGGGCTCTGGTGCGGAAGTCAGTGGAATAATCCGCCACGGTTCGCTCGCCTTGTTTCAGTCCCATTAGTCTCCTTGCTGACTCAGAACCACAATTCTCGAAATCAAAAACCTTGCGAAGCTCGGCAGCAAACAGGTCAAAGGAGGTGCAGGCTGGAGACCGTCTCTCCCACTCAGCTGTTCCCCATAATCGAGCTCTGCCTGTCAGGTGGTTGATGACAAAGGCTACCTTAACCATTTCAGAGGCGAAGGTGCAGGGCTGCAGGGCAAACAGAAGAGAGCAGTTGGTAAGGAAGAGGCCACAAGTCTCTCGATCACCGTTGTAGCGCTCCAGGGTTCCCACCCGGGGCTCTGGAGCATCTCTGGCTGGTGAAGAGGCTGATACAGGTGCAGGAGGTGCAGGTGCAGAAGCCGATGCTTCGGAAGCGGCGGCAGACTCAGTAGATGAAGAGGCCTGGAAGAAACGGGTTGCCAGCTGTTGCATCTGTTCGGCTAGCGCTGCTAGCTCTTGTCCATGAGTCTTAGCAGCCTGTCTGGCGTCAGCAGCAGATGCAGTCATCCTAGCCTCACGCTGCTGCAGGATGCCCTCAATCCTCTCAAGGTGACTAAATGGTGAAGGATTGTGTGCTGGGTTCATAGTTTGGCCAGATTGTTCTGTAACGGGTATAGAATGAACCCAATTGCAACACAAATAAACCAAGTATCCTTTGCAGTCTTTATTAAGCGGACACAGGTATCACAGGTATACAGCAAACTCACTGCTGGTGAAACTCTGGCTGGACTATAGTTCTGATGAGGATGGGGTGAGGATCCAGACCTTGAGACAGAGTCAGCGGCAGTAGAACAGGCGAGGTGGGTCTCCTCTCTGAGCAAGGAACAGGCCGAATGCCACCCAGCCACAGGCAGGCAAGGAACAGGAAAACAGGCAGGCAATACTCGTAGAGAGGGACGGAAGGCTGGTGGATTTACCGGGGCAGAGACGTGTAGCAAAGGTCAGAGACAAGTTGGGTCGAAACCAGGTAAGCGGTCCGGGAACAAGTGCTGGAGAGTCAGGCATGGGAGCAACAACAATCTGGCCAAGAGTGAGAGTGGTGAAGCTGCATATTATATATTATATATATATATATATATATATATATATATATATATATATATATATATATATATATATATATACTGGCTTGATTGGAGATTGAGAGCAGGTGAGAGCAGCAGGTGGAAGCAGTTCAGCTGATGAGGGGTGTGGCTAAGCAGCAGTGCAGGAGAGGCAGAGCAGGATGTGACAGCATGTGTATGTGTATGTGTATGTGTGTGTGTTTAGATGCATGTGTAGCAAAAAGTGACACTTTTAGTGTGTTTTTTGCCGAGATATTTTTTGCAGTAGAAGCACAATATGATTGTCTTTCTGTCCTTATTGCTAGGGCAGACCTGACAACTCTTTCTTTTAGAATCATATGACCTCAGTGGGGTTGTGGCACTATCTGTGCTGGTTGATGTTGGGGCAGGGCTGGCCTGAGGAGGATGCTGGTGCTGACGCTGTTCGTGTTGCTGATGGTGTGGATGGAGTGCTAGATTAGCTCTGCAGCTGTCCAAGGGACCAAGGCTGCAGCGGCTGGGTCTCGGGGCGTCCATTCCCTTTGCACAATGTGTGCCTTTACAAGGGAACTTCCTAGCTTCCTAGCTTAGTTCCACCCTAGGTGGATGTGGGTCCACAACACAATTGGCCATCTCCTGGATTTGAAGGTTTCAGGATTTGAAGGTTTCAGCAGGAGCGGGAGCAGCTTCAGCACCACTGACCTCCTCATCAGACTCACCAGATGTATCTGTGTCTTCTGGTTGATACTCTACATCATCTTCCTCCTCAGAAACCTGCTCATCCATACTGCTATGCTGCTCTGCCTCATTTTCAACAAAGATATGATCCAGACTCTAAACTGAATTGCTCTTATGCACGCTTTACATACCTGGACATGTCCAGCTTTGTTTGTTTAGTTTGTTCAGCGAAGGAGACAAACAGTCAAAAAGGGAAGCCCCTAACTAAAGCTCACAGGGTTAGGAGAGGAGCTGGCTGTCAGTGGGCTGTTGGCTGACAGTGCTGAAAGTGTGTTAATGATTTTAGTTTTGGCACTAATAATTGTTTTATAACATTATATTACACAAAGGTCATAATTTTCACCAAAGCATTTTATAATTTAGTTAAATCGACATTTTTTGTTTTATTGTGTTTAAATAAAGGTTTTTGACAAAATCAAAAAGCCTTGTTGAAATTAACAAATTTATGAGGTACTTTTATGCATTTAAAACCTAAAAACGGGTCGGTGGCAACCCTAACACAAGAGGAAGGTGTTGTGAGTTTCATCATGCCTTCATCGTTATGAGCAGATACTGTAGGCGTATTGCAAGAGGCAAAAATCTGAGCATCATTACTTTTCGTACAAAAATATAGTTAGTTTAGTCTTTAGTCTTTTACCCCTACCCGAAGTAGGACAAAGTACAAGCATGTTTTTTTCATAGCTTTAGGTCTAGTTTTTAGAAATTAATGGTTGTATGAAAACATTTTAACAAAAAATGAGTTTACCTGGTTGATGTTTGGATCCTCCCTGAAATCAAAAACTGTAAAAATGCAGGCATCTCTCTTATCCTATATCCCTGGAAATATTGACCAGAACCCTTTTAATCCAAACCCTAATTTGCTAATGATCAGGTAAACTGTACCATTTCTCATACTAACATGATGTCTTCTGTGCAATTTTAATTGAATTACAGAATCCAAGGCACAGAGAACAGGTAGATTTAAGATATCATTGCAATGTCATGGACCTCTGGATTTATGGAAATCCTTTGCTTTTGGGTGTTGTTATATTGCGTAAATCTCTCTGCATTCATGTCATCTTTATCTTTCTTTCTTCCTGCCTGGTTGGACTCTTGCTGCAGCTACTGATGGCTGATCTATGCTGATATTTTGTGGCTGTTTCCACCCCATATTTAAGGGTCTCCTTTAACTGTGTTAAGACCACTGGGAAATAATAACAGTGATATTAATGAAGCAAATTCATAAATGTAACCATGCAAACTGCAGTGCAGTTGATGATTAGCTGCACAATATGTGATACTTAATAAAAGTCCAGCACCTGCAAACCAATAAATGTGTAACCCTGATGTCCATGCCCTCACCAGTGCCTCCCCCTCCCTGACTGGCGCTGAGCCACTTGGCTGGGCTCTGTCAGCTCCTCTTGACTAATTAGCTCTGTTGTTCTCCTCCTCCCAGATTCCCTCTGTTTCACGTACAGACAAACAGCACCAGGCTTTCATGTTCAATTCCCCATCTCCTCTACAATACAACTGTGTGCAAAGTCTGACTGAATAGATGCCTGCAACAAACCCAAAACTGTTGACCCCAGTGTTGGGTGTGTACTGTCCCGCAGACTGAAGGGACGCTTCAGCTGATATTTCCTGTGGTAGGAAAAGCACAGGTGAAAATAGCATGAAAAAACACAGTTCTTTTTAAAGGACCAGTGTGTAGTGTTTGGTGGTATCTCATGGTGTATCACCACTTGCCTCACCCTCTCCTTCCTTGGGTGAAGGAGAAACTACGGTGGCCACTAAATGTGTGAAAAACTCAAAAAGCCTGATCTAGAGTCAGTGTGTAGTTTGTCCCTTTTTGTCTATTGGAGAAAAAGACTCATTCCAAGGTAACAAAAACATAAAGATGTTTTTAGTAATGAATATAATATTTCATTGATGTCATATTCTGTAAGTAGAGCACACTGGACCTTTAGGTTTCCCAGTCGTGACACAATCAGAGATCATCTGGGCTTCTGGTCTAGATTCCAGAAAACCAATAACAGATATCCCACCCAAAACTTCCTCTGCAGTCCTAATCTAATCTGTATGAAAGGATTACATTTTCATATTTTTCTTGCTGTAACATAGAGTAGCCATAGAGAGAAAAAGATACAATTCCTTCTCACATTTTTGGTTAATTTTGTGCAACGTGCATTAATTCATGCACATGAGATAAGTGTATATACAGAGAACCCGCACAGAAGACCAGCCTTTCTCCCTGAGGCATGAAGTGCAAATGCTTCAAATATTATGTGAGGCATATTTTATGAACCCATGTGTTCTGTCAACACCAGGCACTGTTTTGTACAAATGTGGAACAACTGCAGTATACTTTGACTTTGACCCTGTCAGTCCGGAAAGTAACAATTTAAACTTGATCATCTGTGCAGTGTCCTTGCTAATGTGTAAATACAAACATATTTTGTCTTTTTTTTTATCTTAAAAAAAAATCTTAATTTTCAGTTTCAATTTTTAACTTCTTCAAACATTTTACAACAGTATGAAATGTATTGAAATATAACTAATAAATAAAATGTAACAGTATATCTTAGAATTAAATGAATATTATTATTCTATTATTAATGATTCATTGTTTTTACATTACAATTATATTCATTCATTTAATATTCATTATTCTTATTTTTACATTATTACTTCTTATTCTTATCTTATTTTTTTGGATTTTTTCCTATCAATTAAAATTAAACAATTATATGAAAAAGGACAGTATGGATCATATGTAATATATATATATATGTAATAATATGGACCTGATAATATGATACAGGAAGAGGAAAAAAGAGGTGAAAGAAACCTTGTCGTTACAATGACTTCTGACACTTTAACCTGACCTGCTTCTATACTGAAACACTCTTACATGGCAAACTTCAAGATGTGTTAAAGTACTAATCTGTCAGATGATCAGAATTATGACACATGCAAAAATAGACATATATTTTAAAAAGTCTTTCCCACCCTTTGAATAGTAAATGCCAAGCAAAAAGCAGTATGTCTCAGGTGCACAGACTGTTGTATATTGGTTCATGTATGTGCAGCAGCCCAATGTGCCAAATGGCCGAAGGTGAAGGTGAATGTAGATCAGCAGGTGTGATGATTATTGCTCTCTCAGCCAGTCGCATCACTGGTCTCATAGCTCTGAAACAGCTGAGCCAATCACAGTTAAATGTGATAATGACAGCTCAGTAAACGGAAAGCTTTGTGGCTTAATGCTTCAGATCACTGGCATACCGGGGCCCCCGAAGCTGTCAGGGACCCATCCCTGTGCGAGGACTGACAATAGTAGAGTTTAACTCCCTTCTCTTATCACCATGCGTGTAATATGATTCTGATGGTGCTGTTTCCTCCTTTCTGTATTAACGTAAGAGGGGAGGCACAAGAAAAAATATTTGCATCAGGGCCAATCACGACTATGTTACCCTGCAGGTTCAGAGCTTCACGACATGAACGCACATCACCACAAATCTGCACCTAAAGGCAGATGGAATATGATTTTCCATCAGGTAGTTCCTGTAATAATGATAAAAATAAAAAATGAAGACATTGATTTGGATTTAATGAAGGTAAACAGCAAACTGTCATGCATAACGCTCAGACGCAGCACTTCTCAGGGAAGTGCAGGGATTTCATAAACTGAAGACGAAGCTTTTCATACAGTTTAATGCAGACTGTAAGAATCACCGAGATCAGCGCACACTGATTTACTGACTGTTCTGCTTTAACCACATTAAACTTTATGTAGCTTTCTGCATTGTGTTTGAAAGTACAGCTACAGTGTGACCATGTTGGCAGGTTCTCTCATCTCTGGCATGATTATATATGTTCTCTAAATGAATTTGCATTGTAGAAATGGTCTTTTTATGTGATTTTATGCTCCTTCAATTTTTGGGTGAGGCAGATTTAGCTCTTGTGGCAGCATTGTAGAAGTGAGTGAATGTGTAAGTGTAATTTTCAATAATCATAACAACACAAAGAATTAACGTGAAAATTTCTCAACATAAATTTACAGTATTTACCCTACTTTAAAGATAGATTACTGAGCTACAAAAACTGATTCAGGAAAGAATTGCAGAAAATTGCGTCATTGTTTTCTGATGAAGGACCCCCAAGCCACCCACTCTAATTATGCCCCTCCAGAATTTTAGCTTGTTTGACGCCCCTGCTTATGTGTGGAAAATACAAAAGAGTATGAGTTTGTTGTCAGTTTGTGTTTCTTTAGTACAGAGTTTAATCCGAGCCTGAAAAAAGCTTAAGAAATTTGCATTTTGCCACAGTTGTTTATTCTGAAGAGCAGGAAATAAAACAGAGAATTAAAATGTCACTTTCTTATTGATTACTGCTGCAACTGTAAAAAAGATAATGCTTCATCTCCGAGTTGGCAATATTTTTTCATGCCTGTGTAGTTTTCATCTGCACTAAGCTTCGTTCATACCATGGCATGAAAGGATAATTCCAGTTTATTAAAACTTGCATTTTATTTTGATCACTTGTTATTATTATATGTCCAGTATGATATTATTGCATCACTACATTAGGTGCTGAGATTGGGAAAAATAAAGTACCAGCTCTCATAGATTTATACTCGTTATTTTCCATCACATGTAGTGGTGGTATCAGCTAGTGAGGACATATCGAGGAAAGGTGCTTTTATTTTGAAGTACGGAAGCACAGATTCATTTCTGCTGTCGATGGAATGCCCAATCATAACTGATAAAACCGAGGCCAGTCAACCTTTTATCTACAACTTATGTATGATGTGTAATAATCCACATGTGAAATATATGTTACAAGTTAGAGAACAGTACTGTTTTATTTGAACCATGGGGCTCGTTTTCATAGTGCCCGTCATTATCATTGCTCATGATTACATGGAGTTCCAACTTGTTGAAAGGACTGGATCAAGTTCATAACCCTAATGATGTGTTTAGCTCCTCTTGTCAACGAAACAGGAGAGTAACATCGAGTGTGGACTGACAGGAATAACTGGCAAAAGCATGAAAACAGAGACAAAGACTGATAATCAATAAAAGATTTAAAGCCGTTGGCAAGGCTCTTCTGTGCAGGCCTGGAAATGACATACTCAACATAAAATGCCAACTGTTGTTGACTGAAGGGTTAGGGTCAGAGGGTTAGGCTTAGGTTAGGGTTAGGGTACAGTCTTTTCTGTAACGTAACTGTTTAGTCTCAGGCAACATTTTTATTTGTTTTGATGTCCTGTTGCATAATGTTACAGTCATGATTATATTGAATTCACTAGATTAACTACTGGATGAAAAATAAACCAGAATCATATTGTTCTAACATATAGTATTATTCAATTACTTAAATGTTATTCTTTACCCTGAAAAATAAGGCTATTTGTCATATGGAAAGATTAATGTGGAAGAGTCTGAGGCAACATTTTTCTTTTTTAAAATTAGAACTGTTGGTGTGTGTGTCTTTGTGAGGAAATGTGTGTATTTTAGTGTGTACATGCATGTCTTAGAATGTGAGAGGTCCTCATAGTTTGAGTTTGAGTGTGTGTGTGTGTGTGTGTGTGTGTGTGTGTGTGTGTGTGTGTGTGTGTGTGTGTGTGTGTGTGTGTGGTGTGTGCATGTGGATGTGGTATGCATATCTATTCCTGGGCCGGGGGATCCTCTCCTGCAGGTCTAATTACTTTAATGAGGGATGTCTCCCTCTCTATCAGCCCTACCCAAGGGTACACATTAACATTCCCCCCACATAGCCATACACACCAACACTCACAATTAACCACAAATTCATCAGCAGAGTAAATACTCTCTGTTGCCTTCGTGTGAAACTTACTCCGCTCTTAAACTCTTACTTCCGTGAGAAAGTGGGGCCTCCTCAGCCCCTCCCCTATCGAGTCAAGCGATTCAGCCCAGACTCGACTTGATTCCTGAGGTACTTTAAGTCTGTCTGTCTTCACTTCCAGTAGACACTTAAAGGTGAGAAGACACTGGGTTTTTTTTAACAGATCAGACAATATGCAATTGAGTCATTATTCGGCTGTGCTGTATCACTCTCACCCAATCGTCCAATTTAGAATCCAAGAAAGTGGCTGACAGCTGGATATCTAATGATGTTTCTGTTGTGACCCGCAACTATTACCCGTGCTGTGTGTGTGTGTGTGTGTGTGTGTGTGTGCGTGTGTGTGTGTGTGTGTGTGTGTCTGTGTGTGGGTGGGTTTTCATGTGTGTGTCTGTGTGAGTGACTGTGTATTAAGCTTCAGAGAGCAGTCTAGCGTTGCCAAGAGACACTGCAGGCACCACTAAGGGCCACAGCTTTATTCATGAGAGAGATGTGGAAGCTGGGAGGGTTAGTTATTTAAACTGATCTGATGAGCAAATCCCAAGGATGTGAAATAAACACATTGGAAACTTGGATGTTCTCTTCTGCTTGTCTGCACCCCCAGTCCAAGCTGCAGCTTGTGTCTGCCCTCTGGTGGTCAGGGCAGGGAACTGCAATACAGGGGGACAATCAGGGGAGAGCCGATGCAGACCAAAGCACCATGAGACAGTCCTGTTCTCTCTAAAACTGATGTTTATGTCAGTAAGAGACAAGAGAAAGTCAACAGTTACCTTACAGAAGAGACTGTACTCAAGGAACGGTTGTCTTTTTATATCGCGTTTGTCATTTTCAGGCTTGTGCACAAAAAAATAAGATCCTTGTCAACGGTTTTGAATCTTTTACTGATTATCTTCAATCAATCCTCAATCAACTTTGTCTCTTTTTTCATGCTTTTGCCAGTCTATCAGTTCACACTGGATATTCGAGAGGAGCTAAACACATCGTCAGGGTTGTGAACTTGATCCAGTCCTTTAAACAAGTCAGAACTCCATGAGTAACATGTAATCATGAGCAATGATAATGACGGGCACTATGAAAACGAGCCCCATGGTGCAAATAAAAAGTACTGTTCTCTAACTTATAACATATATTTCACATGTGGATGTTACACATCATACATAAGTTGTCGATAAAAAGTCGACTGGCCTCGTTTTTATTAGCTGATTGGGCATTCCATCAACAGCAGAAATTAATCTCTGCTTCTGTACTTCAAATTAAAAGCACCTCTCCTCGATATGTCCTGGAAAATAAGCAGTCTAAAACAATGACAAAGAATGGCAGCAAGGTTTCCCAGAGGGAGAGTGCCATGTAGGAAAGGACGAGGACACTGATGATGATAAAACAGGGCTTAAGTGTCCCAGATGGATTACGTTGTTCTCTTTTCTCAACCCTTCCAAGCTACTTTCCGGTAGTACAAAATGGTGTGAGGGGGCAGTGGAAACAATGCCAGCAAACATTTTTAGGACATGCTCACAAAGTGGAGTATTTTTGAGAGGCCTCCACCTTCTGTCACCTCCAGCTCAGCTCGTCTCCAGAGTGGTTCAGAGACACGTTCACAGGTAACTTTAAATCTGACTCACGCCTGGTATTTTGGATGCTTTTTTTTTTTTTTATTGAATTGATAAACAGTGACTGAGGATGCACCTGCAAACCAGTTTTAAAAAGAGGGGCCCGATTCATATTAACATTAAATGACATCAAAGAGACGTCAAGCAGGCCTGAGAGAAATCCCCCCCCCCCCCCCCCCGTCGCACTGGATTGTCAGGATACTCATGGATGATGCACAACACAGGAGGAATGATGTTATTTGATCTGATCTTGTGGTTTCACAGGAGTGGAGATACATGCTAGTGTTAGCATGCATATGACTATTTACAATGACTATATATTTTTTACACAGCTAATTTTTATAATGTTTTAGTTTAATATTGTGCTGTTAGATGTTTGCTCTTTAAATTGACAGCCAGGGAGAAAGATATTCTAGCACCTAAAACTGCACAACAATCACGTCATAACAAGCCTACAGAATTTTGTTCTGAAAAAATGTTGTGTTTGAAACAAAGAGCCTTTGTTGAAAATCACAAGAATTATTATTATTTATTTAATCTAAATTTGGCGATATATACATTTTAGTGTAACACTTTATGTTTCTCTGTTTTATTTTACTTTGTGGGGGTGAGTTGCAATTGTATATGCACCCTATTTAAACTTTACCTATACTATATAATTATTCAGTACAACCACAGACCACCGTTTACTAAAAAGACCAGAGGCACTTTGTCTCTGACACACAGAATCTGAAAATTTCAACCTTTTTTTCACGACATTTTGACATGTCACAGTATGAAAGTACGGGTGTAAATAATAACCCGAACAATGGCTGTATTCCACTTAGCTGCTTCAGTTTCACTGTCCTGGTGTTCATGCTGGTTCATGACTCACCGGGGTACTTAAATAAAACGCAGCCATCACTCATGTTATTGGTAACACCTGTGCTTCTCCTGCTATGTCAAGTCAAAATGTCTGCCGTTAAAAAAAAGGCCCATTACGAAGTTTGTTGAGGGGGAACTAATTTAGAAAAAACAAAGCAGCATGGGTGCCTTAGGATCTGAGTGTGAAGTGTGGTGATCCTAGTTTTTTGTTTTAGTCATTCCAACAGTTTTGGAAAAAACAACATTAAGCGTCTTAGTAAGGTGTTGGACCATCACATGTCACCAGAGCTTCACTGTGCCTTGGCGATGACTCGATGAGTCTCTGAACTCTTCTGGACTTCCCCACAGCATAACAGAGCCACAGAATCCCCTCACTGTAGGGGTCCAACATTCAGGCCTGTACTGTTCTCCTGGTGTATGACACACATGCACTCGCCCACTTGTGGAGGATCTGTTGAAGGATGAATCATCTGACCGTATCACTTTTATTCATGTCTCTGTAGACCAGTGCTGATGGTTTGAACTGTGCGTTCATCTTTGTAACAAGGGCTTCATGCATTGCAGCCCGACTATAACATCTCCTCTATGTGATTGTCTGGACTGTTCTTGATGATCACGTCCTGCAGTGAATATCTGTACAGTATATATCAGTGAAATCACCTGCTATGTTGGCTATTTTAACATAGATAGATGAAATCATTTACATTTGGAAATGTTAATTAAATGATTAAAACTTCCAGATAGTCGATGCCCCCACAGTGTTGCATGATAGGAGAGAATACTGTTGTAACCATTTCTTCCCCCAAATATCCTTCGATTTTGAATTTGTGTTCCAGTCCAGTAAAGCATGAGTGACCCAAGAACATAATCGAACCACAACGGTTTGGGATCCTGTTTTTCTTTGGGCCCTCTGTAGTCTACTCAGAGGTCAGATTGAACAGGTTTAAACTATGATTTGTCAGTTCATTGTATGTTCAGCTGATATTCTCTGATCCAATCGTGCTAACCCTGGACCAAGAAGTTTTAAGAATAGCTTTGCTGAAGCAGCACGTCTGTTATGGTCTCTTTCTATGTCTTCATCTTTTTCTGCCATTACAGTTGTCAGTCTTGTTGAACCATTCCACAGCATTTTGTTCTCCATGTAGAAAACATTATTTTGTATTGCAAACCCTTCATACAAAATAACATCTATTGTAAAGAGGACTTTCTACAACTTAAAAGCATGTCAGTTAAAGAATCCACAGACTCATGTTGGTAGAAAATGGTTATGGAGGCTGTAAATGTGGTGCTGTTGGACTGGACAGCATTATATTATACTGTATGTAAAAAAATGTATATAATATTCTCTCTGATGTAAATGTGGGTCGGTAAATAATATAATACAATACTTTAAACTGCAGACAGAGTTGAATCAACATATTTTTCTCAGTGTCAGATAACAAACATTAGAAATATAAAATACATTGTTCAGGGTAGGATTGTTACATTAACTATAAACCTGACTGTTACAGAATTAAGTGACTTTCAGTCTGTGGGTAAAGAAAACGCACAGGGACAGCTTCCTCTGTGTAACTTTCATGCACGCTTCCACAGAAGGACAACTGAACACTGACAACGGACGTGGAACATCACCTCACTGTTTTACCTCATCACTTCAGGCAGGGTGTACCATAATATATACTTCCTGTTCTAAATGATACAACAGAATACAAATATCATGAATTAAAACCAAACCTGAGAAAAAAAATAGGGTCATTTATAAAATTAATCTTCACAAAAATAAACCTCATTTTACATTCTTTCCTCCCTTCATATGAAATGTCCTGATTTTAAAGGATATGAAAAAATAAATCTCATCTTACAGTAGTAACCAATAAAATAGTAACTCAGGGTGTGAAGAGGGGAAACCTCTTTTGTAATTATTTTTTATGACTCACAAAATACAGTACAGATAGTACAAAAAGAATGTAAAATTGTGGAGAAAAGACTACTGCCTTATCTGTCGAAACAACACATTTTGCAATTTTAACACCATCATAACTAAGCTTTAATAAATATTTACGGAAAATAGTAAAAAGACAAAATATTTGCCAAAACTAAGATTGAGGACACATATGTTTATGAAACAAAAATAAAGCCCTGAGTCAATTGTTATGCCACACTTACCAAGAAGCCAAAAATCTTTAGTAGCACAATTAAGAGCCAGTATTCTTTCACGAGCAAACAGACAGAAATTTAAAAAATTGGACAGCTGATTTAATTTTGTTTTTGTATTTAAGCTAACTTGATTTTTATTTTATTTTTTCAAAATAATACAAGCTATAGAGCTTACTTTGATAAATGACATAACAGTATTCTTCACCAGTAATCTCTGAATTTAGTCACATTTACACATATAACATATGTGAATGATGTGAACTAGACTTCTTTATGTTATTTGTAGTATTGTTTGGAATTGTATACACAGCATACTGAGGTTGGTTATATTAACTTGTAGCAATAAAATCTTCATTACAATCATCACTATAGAAACTGTAGTGATGTGACTTATTAAAGCACGGCCTTTATAGCCCCAAAAATTGAATTAGCAAGCAGACAATAAGAGCAAAACACATAGCAGAATATCAAGTGTTCCCTAATCCAGCCTTTGTCAGGCAGAGTTGAGATAGGGGACTTTACAGAAAAAGCCCACCTGGCTAAATGAATAGGCAATGTTGTCAGGGTTTAGAGGAGTCAGTCGGCTGTGAGGCTGCCGTATAATACAGCGGCTGTCAGCGCTGACAAGTCTCAGAAACACACACCTCTAATCTCAACCCCCCTTTCTTCTCCCCCTCAACCATAACACACAGAAAAAATGACACCCTGCGCAAATATTAAACATCTTCCAAGGCCTATTCCATTATCTTCTTTTCTCTAACACTGTTTTACCCCTCCTCCCCCCTCCCTGCTCTCTCTCTCTCCCTCTCCATATCTCTCTCCCATCTTGTCTTGTCCTTGTCTCCTCAGAAGCCCTGGCAGCCGGATCATCTCTGTCTCTTAGTGTCAATTAAAAGTGAAATATCTGCATTTGTCAACATATCATTTGTGCTGGGCCCGTGATGCACTGCTGATTTGTCGGCCGATTCCTGACACCGGGGAGGGAATGCCGAGGCGGCAGTCTCCCTCATTAGACCTGGAGCTGGCACCATGATGGCTGACACCGCCGGGAGGCTTCGCTCCCCGCCGACATGATACTAACCCAGGAACAGGCCTCGTCTGTCAGTCCTGTCACTTGCCAGCCAGCCATCCAGTCAGGGAGAGCGAGGGGCAGATGGGTGGAGGAGGAGGTGCACACGGGAGGGGGGCGGCAGGGTGGGAGGGTGCATCATGTACCCTACTCTGCGGGCTATGGAGGGAGAGACTATAATGAAGTTTATTTGTATAGCAAAATGTCAATATATGTCATATTGTCTGAAGGACATGTGGTTGACATTTCAGTGTGGTGACAGCCGATTGTAAGTTGATCTAATAATGATTTATACCACCAGCAATATTAAGAGTATGATCATGAATATGTATGACGGGTTTCATAGGAATATGAACTGGTAAGATATGAAGTGTTTGGTGGCCTGAAGAGTTGGATGTTGCCATCTTTAAATGTGTGATGGGTAAAATAAAAAAGAGAGATAATAATTAAGCAGATTTCAGCAGAGTAAAATAGAACTAATTGCATGAGGGTAAGCTGCTCTGGTCCATCAGAACCAAAAGCTTTGTCTGAAATCTAAAATGGTGATTTAAAAACACGGTTTGTGTTTTTCTCTTTTTCTTATTGTGAGAAAATCCCATAAAAATATCAAAACCAGCAGCATGTCAGCCTGTGTCTCAGTATTTTCTCACTTCCCTACCCTGTCTGTTGCACTAACCCTAAAACCCATAATGAATGGGTTCAAGGCTCAGTGCCCCTGTAGTTTTTACAAACAGAGGTTTAATGGTGTGTACGTTGGACAGTATTTTCAGCATTTGATACAGCAGGATGGTGTGTGTGTATGTGGATTTAATCAAAACAAACTATAGTGTCTGTGTGTGTATGTGTATGTGTGTATATGTGTGTGTTCATGTCACCCAGTGCACAGGTGACAAACATCAATGAGCAATGACTCCATGATGTGTTTTTGGACAACAATGCAGCTCTATGACAGAGAAGAATAAGAAACATCAGGCTTTAGATACCCTCATAATACATTCATTGCTGCTTTTGGTCTTTTCATGGGATTTCTTGACGGAAAGAAAAATATAGAACATCAGAAAATCTTTCAATTTACAACAGGTAAATGGAGTATCGGGATCTTTATACAGTAGTGGTCATGAGAGCTCAATACACACCGCAACTCAAGAAAACATGTGCAAATAGACAAAACACAAGCAAATTGAGAGATCATATTCTTTAATCTGACAAAAAAACACACTGCAAATACATACAACTAAACTACTAAATACACAAACCCGCTGCAAAAATACACATGCTTGGCCTTCTGCAGCCTATACCTTGTACAAGTACCTGTGCAAGTGTTGTCAAAATTGATAGCACTCATCCTAGCTAGTGTATCCACTGGTTCTGCTTATCTTCTATTGTCTCGTGCCCATGCCTGCATGAACCATGTGCACTGACAATTTTCAGGACAGTTTCTGTCCTGCTTTTCTCACCCCACAGACAGCATGCAGGCCTGCTCCATTTGGTTGAGAGGATGGACAGCTTCTAGTTGGTGTTCACATATAGACATAGTAGATCTGTAGATAAAAAACAGGGTGTATCGGCTCCTCTGTCTTGCTGACGTTCAGGAGGAGGTTGATGTCTTGAGAAGGCCCTCCACATAGGCCTTTTTATTGTTTCCAATGATCAACAACCCAACACAGCAAACTTTTCAAAGTTGGTGATGGCTGTTCTCTGTTGCAGACTCACTGAGGCTGATAAGACAGTTGAAAATGGAGTTTTGTTTTCAAGTTTGCAGTTTCACATATTTCATTAAAAGCAGAAAGTTTTCATTAAGGCTACCTGCTAACGTGACTGTATGTGTGTTTTAGAAAACAACTCCTCAGCCTTTTCTCACCTGTTTTGGAGTAGCAGGCTGATCTCAGGGTTTCATGCCAGCATTCCTGGCTCCTCCATCTCCACACTGTGGGATCAGAGAGGAGGTGGAGAAGGAAGAGGAGGAGGAGGATGCTTGAGCTGCTTCACTTTCCATCATTAGGGAGGAGAAGCACTGACCAAGCCGGCAGCCAGCCTGGGTGGGAGTCACTCAGAGACACAAAGGAATGCACCATTACAGCTTCAAAGGGAGAAGGGACGGGGCAGGGGTGGTCAGGGTGAACAGTGCAAAGAGAAGATGTTTTTTTAAAAATGAGGGGGAATGTGGAGGGGGAACAGTTCAATTCTTTTTTTTCTTTAAGGCAGATTGAAATGTTCTTGTTTTGTTTGCTAATTTGTTCTTCAGAAAGCAGTTATTGGCAAAGCAATATACAGTGTATCAGTGTGCTATTTGCAAATTAAATAACACCCCTCAGTATGAAATGAAGCTAAAACATTGTCACTCTGGATGCATTCAGTCTCCTGTTTTCTCGCAGTCTTATCTTCTCTGGTGAATACTTGTCACCCTGGAGATGCATGAACATCTGAGTTGAGCGCTGACATTTGACACATCAGCCCGTTTTAAAAATATTGTACCTCATTTAAGTGTTTACATATCATTTTTATCCTGTTGGGAACAGAAGACAAAAACAAAAGTGACTTTTTTACTCAATGAAAACATCCATCCAGGTCATTTCCTTTGTGTTTTATTTCTCCTTCAACACTGTTTCAGACACACTTTATAACCACCAACTTTGATTCCAACTGAAGTGCCATTCATACACCACTATATACACAAAATTACAGCGTTACTATCCACTTGGATTGAAAGTAATCATCTCACTTCATATATAAAATAAAATCCCCCTTGTATAGACAAGTGTCCCGACTACAAACGAAGAGTTCTGTTCCAAAACGAGGTATTCACTTTTAGACATGTTCATATATGAGTGGATTGTGTGAATCTTGTCCAAAAGCGAAAATGTATTTTGGAATAGAACTCCTCATGTATGATCTACAGTGTGCTGTACACGGTACAGCTTTAGTAAAAAACAACTCCAGTGTAAAATCACTACCATTCTGTACATAGCTGGGGTACTTATCTGTCCTGTGTATGTTCGGTTGTTAAGTCACATCACTGTATAACACCGTTTGTCTGCACGATACCACACTGCTTTTAACAACAATTGAAATTTTCAGCAGACACTTCTCACAGCAAGGTTTCTGTTACTAGTCTACACGAAGGCTTTAATCTGTGTGAACATGAAAGCCGACCACAGGGTTGTTGTGTTTCATGGATGCAGGAGAACATGAAGGCACATACTGACATCTCATCATGGTCCGGTGCTGGAGGCCTTCTGAAATAAGTTCTTAAGGGGGGGGGGGGAGAGATGAGGGAAATATGACATTTACTCTTCATGGACAGCTGAACATCACACCAATATCTAACTGCTGCATATGCTGTTTTAAAAGCATTACTGTGCTGCTACAACAGCCTCCACTCTTCTGGTTTCACGCTCTCTGGCAGACATTGGAACCTGGCTGTCAGTGCACAGTCAGTGCTCCAGTTCACCCCCAAAGGTGTTGGAACTGGCTTTTTCATGGTGAAAGAACAAAAGGGACAAACACTGTTAGAAGCACACTGCCATCTCAAATGTCACTGAATGCTGTAGCATTAAAATCTCCCTTAACTGGAACTAAGGAACCAACAGCAACAATAAAAACAGTCCCAGACCAAAATTACACAAAAGTATGTGGACATTGCGTCCACACAGCCAAATTGTATATCTAATCTATGTCACATGTGAGCAAACTTGGGTCAGTTGTACTCAGATGAAATAAAGTCAAAGTGAACTTGAAAATCTATAAAGTAATTTGCCATTAGTACCAACCCCACCTAAAACACGATCACTGATTACATTTAATACTGCAGTACATTCAATAGTAATGACCAGTGTTTTCTGACTCACATTCAGCTCTGACTTGCATGTCACTTCCCTTTCACAAAGTGTTCTGTTGCATTCAGCATGAAACTGGTACCATGTGTAAGTCTTGAGTTACATCAGCACCTTTAGTCATCTGTAAAAGCATCCTGTGTAAGTGGTTTCATGAAGTTAGCAGCACTGATGAGTACAGAGTGAAAGGCAAAAGGGAAAGGGAGTTCCTGGAGTAGAAATGTGAGTGCAGTGGCAATACAGTTTGACAGGTTAATACTCAGTTAAAGAATTCTTAAAGGTCCAGTGTGTAGAAATTAGTGGCATCTAGTGGTGACATTTCAGATTGCAACCAATTGAAGACCCTTCACCTCTCCCTCTTGGTTGCAGCGTGAAGAAAAAACTACAGTGGCCATGACACTTAAACGTAAAAAACATGAAAGTCTTACGTAGAGCCAGTGTTTGGTTTGTCCCTTCTGAGCTGCTGTAGAAACAAAGTGGTTCAAAATGGCGGACTCCGTAGAAGAGGACCCGCTCTGACCCCACTGTAGATATAAAAGTCTCATTCTAAGGTAACAAACATTACAACTCTTATTCTCAGGAGATTTTACACTAATTAAAACATAGTTATGAATATGATATTCCATTTCTGTCAATAGACACCTTTAAATGTTACACACTAGACCTTTAACTCAGTGTTACTTTGAGGGTCTATAGCAGTCTGATCAGTGTGTATGAAACATCACCCTGAGGCTAGAATGTAAGTTTGTCAGGAGCATTATTGTATGGAAAATATGATGTGATATTTTTGCCAGTAGTTCAACATTTGTGAAAATACACTTATTTGCTGAGAGTGAGATGAGAAGATGGGTATCAGTCTCATGTCAGTGTTGATGGTTCAGGATGTTGTTAGCCTAGCTTAGCACAAAGACTAAAAGCAGGAGGAAACTGCTAGCCTAGCTTTTCCAGCTCCATTTTACCGACTGTTCATCTTCTCATCTAACTCTTGGTATGAATGTGAATCAATTGATTTCTTAAACTGTGGAATTATTTCTATAAATTAGCTTCAGTTCAATAGACACACTAAATACTGATGAGTCCACCTCAGACCACAGCAATAACATCCGTACAATTAAAAATACAGATCCCCTTGAAAATATTACAAAAAAGAAAATACAGTGACTTGAACCTTTCCATTATATAAAACACAAATACATAAAACACTCACAGCGTCTTAACATAGCAACAAAGATTGGGCAGAGCAGTTAGCCTGTTCATCCACACAGTGCACATTGACAATATAATACAGCAGTTATTAACGCAACAGTTTTTGACTCCTGCAGGGGCTGCAGTGTTTATCCACACATTCACTTGGGGGTTCTCAATTCATGCTCCATTATATGAAGTATTTGCATGTTCATTTACATTAAAGACTGCAGACACACGATGGAAGAATACTGCCTTCAACTTAATGCTCTTCACTCAGGAGACAAGGATTACTTTATATATGTTAAGAACCTGAAATCACCAGCGCTCGAGGTATCATACAAATTCAAAACATCTGATTCACCCATGGAGAACATGAGGCTTGGAACATAAATACATTACTTCTTCAGCAGATTTTACAACTGCTGCTTCTATTTGTTGAGACAGAAACAAATTTACTGTGAAAGGAGAGAAAAATCAGCTGGTAAAGCCCATTACAGCAGAAGAATTGAAGTCATGCTGGATTAGAATTGCCATCAAGATAAAGGATTTAAATTAGTGTCTGTCTCCAAAACATCTTGCAATTAAACAGACACCGCCGTGTATATGTAATGTAATAATACTACAAGAAAATGTCTCTTTGCAGTCTATATTCATGCAAATTAACCTGCAATTTGACAGTTTTTGTTTCAAATCTATGTTTGTGCCTTCCACTGTCATACAAACAGAATCAGCAGCAGAATCTACAGAGGAAGATTTTCAATGTTTTTCTTAAACCAGAAATGATGAATTCATTGCCCTTACATGACGTTGTGGCGGACGCCAGAGAATTTCTGTTTCAGTGATTCTCAGCCCGTGTGAATACAGTCCTTAATATCCACAGGCTTTTGGGCTTTTCTTTAATACACATGATCCTCTGGTGATCTTGAGATAGTCCTCAAGACTCAACTTTTCAAGGGCACATCCAGGGTCAGGGCATCCTTTGACCACACTCTCCCCAACAAATAATCCGTGGATCGTCTCTCTCAGCCTGTCTCTTTACCTGTCCTTTTCTCAGGCTTCAACATCAGTAGTTTTCCCAGGTGGAGGATCAGTCATTGATTTATGATCCACACTACAGAGCATATGTTCTCTCCACCCTTTACATGGATACATCACGGGATGTGAGGCCTCAGATCAGCCTCTCCTCTGGCGGTACTTTGAGGACGCTGCCCATCTCCAACCTGGCGCCTGCCACCTCCTGTGAGCTCGGGCTGTACGTGCCCTCTGACTGACGCTTCTTCCGTGCTGTCAAGATGAGGAAAAACACCACCAGGATGGCCAGTAACACACACAGGGTGATCAGGGGAATGGTCACCGCCAGCCAGGGGACTCGCTCGCGATGCTCCTCTTTCTGCAAGAGTACAGACTGTTACTGTATGTGCTGTATGCATGACCATAGCTTTTTTTAGGCACCACCCAAAGGTACTTTACTCAACATGACAACCTAAAAGGTTTTCTCATTTATGTCTTATTTATGTTGTAAAGGATGCCTTATCAAAATGTAGCACACCATTTATTTTATTGTCTAGTTCTATTGTCAAGGAAAACATGAACACATCATATTTATTATTTATTTATACAACATGATGCAGTATAAGAAATAAATACTTCATTTAAGAAGATACAGACTAGAAAAGGTGAAAGAGCCATGCTCAGCTATCATATAAATTTAACAATAATGGAGGTATTTCAAAAGATCGTCTTATATGCTGATGAAGTATCTATATCAGAGGTTTTCAAAGTGGAAAGCAGGCCTCCCCAGGAGGGCTCCGAGCAGTTTCAGAAGAGGCTCAGTGAATGGAAGTAAAAAAATATATATATATATAAAAGTTAGTTATTTGTTATTACAAAAGGAGACCACATAGAACAGCCTAAATGTGTGTTTTAGTTAAAGATTGTCAGAATGATTGCTGTCAATGTATATGTGCCATTCTGTTTTATTATATTGTGTGTTGAATCTAATGATACTATAGTTTTGTATTCTAAGAAGAAAATCACCATCTAAACCATGTCACCAACTGTGCAGTTCCCCTCAGCTCTATAGATCATTTTAGCCTCTTTCAGCTCATTGTTTTGGTTGTAAACACCCACAACTTCACTGTTTGGTTTAGCATTCTCATCAACTTTGTTCCCAACAGCAGCCAGCAGTTGTTTTCAGTGATAAAAGCTTGGATAAACACAAGCTTAGCACCAAACAGCAGACAGAAAATATTAGTGACTGTCTAGTGAATATATAAAGTTTCTTTTCTCAGGAGTTGGAAGAGACCACAAAAGAGCTAAAAGGAAGCTAAATACTGGCATGCATCATGTGGACACAAACAAGACTTGTGTCTGTTGGATGTGTAAAAAGGCCTGTGTGTGCTGACACATTTACCATATTAACTTCATAAGGTGATAATACAGAATATCACTGAGTTTTGGGTGCAATTATCTACCTCACCACTAGATTCCACTAAATCCTACAACCTGAAAATAAATTAATCTAAAATTCTAAACCTTGATATCAATTATGTTGTTCCTGATATCTGATATAAAGTCTACAGAGCAAAGCCTGAAGATGTTTTTAGCTTGAAACTTCAGAGCTTAAAATTTGTGTCAGCACATTCAGGAGGTCCTGTAGTTAAATATGTCACTTGAAAATAACTCCAAATAAGATAAAAATTGCTAATTAAGACAAGGTAAATGACATTTAATATACACAAAGTCAACAGACTTTAGATTCAGGTTCTAGCACAGGTGCCGTCAAAGTCAGGCTGTGAAAAGATCTGTCTGTCACTTACTTTGCTCTCACACAGTGTGCCGCTGAAGCCCGGCACACACTCACACTGGAAGTGGTTGAGTCTGTCCAGACAGGTGGCACCGTTGAGACAAGGGCTGGACAAACACTCGTCTATCTCTGTCTCACACCTGAAACACATCAGCAGGGTTTTAACACAACGCTGACTGACAGAGCAGCAGCTCACACACACATACACAGACACACACACACACTCTCTCTCTCTCTCTCTCTCTCTCTCTCTCTCGACCTTTACACTCAGTCATGGTTTAGCACGCTCTCTGCTGAGCAGCAGGTGTGTGGTGAGGAATGTGCACTGTGTTGCTCTCACCTGGCACCAGTGTATCCCGGCCCGCAGGTGCAGTTACCTCCAGAGTCTCCTCCTACACAAAAACCTCCATTAAGACAGTCTGAGTTTGTATCGCACGCTACTGGAGGGAAACGCCACCTGTTGGAAACACAAACATTCTCATTACACTCTAATGTATGATTTTGTCATTTTGATTTTGACAATTAGATGACCTTAAATAATCTCACAAAAGCAGTATTTGCTGTATATGAAAACTATGAAACTAAGAACTGTACAATTAACCCCATGGTATAATTTTGGCTTTGGAGTGTGTACAATTTTACACATGGCATTAATAGTGGCTTGTGCTACATGCTACATGCTACATCAATTCAAATCAAGCTTTGCAAAGACACCATGCTAGCTTGATTAAATAGAAAACTTGAGTTGCATGCCACTGTGTCATTATTGTTATTATTATTATTATTATTATTATTATTATTATTATTATAACCGCTTATCCTCATCAGGGTCACGTTGGGGTTGGAGCCAATCCCCAGCTGACAGAGGCGGTGTACACCCTGGACATGTCGGCAGTTCATCATAGGACATTATTATTATTATTATTATTATTATTATTTAATCTAGTTTTATTTATAACTTTAAGTGAATACTGCAGTTTTGATCACAAAGCTGCACTAATCAATATTTTTATATTAACAATTTCAAGTTACTACGTGTCCGTCTGTTAATGGCATGTTAAATGATGCCATTATAGAGCATTTTAGCCTCTTTCAGTTCATTGTTTTGGTTTTACACCCCCACATCTTCAATGTTTGGTTTAGCATTCTCATCAACTTCGTTCCCAACAGCAGCCGGCAGTTGTTTTCAGTGAAAAAAGCTTGGATAAACACAAGCTCAGCACCAAACAGCAGACAAAGAAAATATTAGTGACTATCTGGTGAATATATAGCAGCTAAAGAGTCTTTTCTCAGGAGCTGGAAGAGACCACAAAAGAGCTAAAAGGAAGCTAAATATTGCCATTCATCAGGTGGACACAAACAAGACTAGAGTGTGTTAGATGTGTCTGTTGACACATTTACTACATTACCTCCATAAGGTGATAACATATGACTTTTGTTTTGTTAGGAGCTAGCTCCACTGAATTTTGGTGTGCAATTCACTACCTCACCACTAGATTCCACTAAATCCTACAATCTGTGAGGCAAATCAGATCATCAAATCATGAAATAAGAATTTGTTTGCCTCGACATTTGGTGCTAAATCAACTCCAGAACTCATGTGTAGTGCTCACTGAACTCTTCATGTTGGTGTATATGTGAACCAGCAACAGTGAACACAATGCAAGGGTCTCTAATACTCTAATACAGTCTACTAAATAGGATGTTTTCAGGCTGGTTATTCTTAAAAAACATTAATACGTGCTGGAGAAACAGGAATGAGTGTACTCACTGGCAGCGCTTGCCGATGTAGCCAGGACGACATAAACATGTGTGTGTGCCCATCGTTTCCACGCAGGTTCCTTCATTCACACAGCTAAACTCCAGACAGTTATCCACCTCATCCTGGCAGTCCTTCCCTGTGTATCCAGGCTCACAGTTACACTGGTAGTCTGCCAGCAGGTCTTCACATGTACCGTAGACACAGGGCCCTGAAGAACACTCATTTATCTCCGTCTCACACAGTTTCCCCTCCCATCCTTCACTGCAGCTGCAGTTAAACTCATAAAACTGGTCCTGACATACACCCATGTTGAGGCAGGGCTGGGAAACACACATCGGTGCACCATGACATCCTATGGTTGGCTCGTGCCCACCCAGTTTGGAGAACTGGCTCATCTGAGGGGCATCTGGCACATTTATGAGCGGCAGGTATACTCCACCTATTCTCACCTCCCCCAAACATCCAGTGAATTTCTCAGCCAGCCAGATCTTGGTGTTATTAAGAAAGTTGAGGTTGCCGCCAACACCGCTAGTACCAACTCTTTGCCCATCCACAAGGAGACGCCAGCGGGACACTAACTGCGTGGGATCGACCATGATCAGCTGGATTCGATGCCAAGCTCCATCTGCAATCACTGTTTCACTTGTGAAGGCCTGCAGCTCTGCACTCGACCCGCTGTCCAGTTTGACTAGAAGGGAGGAGTTGAGCAAACCAAGACAGAAGACCTCGGATCTGCTGGTGGCCTTCAACACGATTCCATTGGTGTCTCGTGTCCGTATGTCCACAGTTATGTTGGTTACAGAGTTCAGAAGAGAGTTGTTAGCAACATACTGGAGAGCGTTGTCTTGAAATGTGGCTTCAGTTAAACCTGTGGGAGCAGAAGATCATGTAAGCTGAAAACGTACTGAAACAAAGTTTTTTTTTGCTAACACCACAAACTGATGTGATGGTTTAAGGTTCATTTAAGTTGACAGTGTAGTTGCTTTGAACAATTTACAACTGTACACTAGAGTTCTCTAAAACGGCTGTACCAACTCAACCATTGTTGTAGCTACTCACTGCTGACTTCATTTTTCTCATATGGTATCAGTATAGTCATTTTAAAGAGACTGTTTGAATTGCATATACATAAAGCACATCCATTTTCTTGTATTGCACTTTATTTTGCAATCTCACTTTAAGTGTTTTTTTGCCAGCATACATTAATCAAGGATCGCCACAACCAACAGAGCAGATTCACTAATAGCAGCATCTTTGACACAGCACAGGGAAGAGATAGATAGAGGCTAGCAGTCTCGAAACTTTCTATGGGAAGTTAAGCTGGGAAATTTTGGAAATATTCCAAATCAGAAACTTCATGGGAATTATGGGAATTTATGGGAATTAACTAGAAATTGGGGGTAATTTAAATGAACTGTACCATATCAATACAAAAAAACATAAAAGCATGACATTTCAGCAGATTTGTTTGAAAGCAGAAATTCAGTTATTTTATTGATCAATATTATTAAGTCCACAAGCTCAAATGTGTGGCTTCAATAGTCTCTGTGTGCTCTGGGTTCTAAAGTGTGGTCCAGGTACAGAAATCACCTGTGCATGTAGGGGGCGTGGCCTCAATGGGCCTGCAGTAAGCAGTATGCTCTGTGCATGTGATTGAGGAATAGCAGATATTCTAAGTGTACCTGCATAAAATCTGGTTGTTTTTTTTATTTCAAGATTATGCTAAAATACATTTCCCTAAGTATATTTAAGTTCCTTGTTAAGGGCCAACTTTCAATTTATGACTTTCAGTTTATTCCTGTTTATTCCCATAAATTTCCATTATTACCATGGGAAGTTTCCAACTTATAAATCCCCAGAATTTTTTAACCCTACTCCTAACACAAGTAGGAGTTCAAATCCCTACTGCAGTCACAAATGAAAATCAAAAATGATACCTTGATGCAATTACTGTAAATAATTGAGGCATGGTAAAGTGTGTCTGTATCACATTCTTCACATGTCTCTGTTGCTTTTTGTTACCATAAAACATGCAGCATAAACTACAGTGCACATGTGTTGTTTCTGTATGTCAGTAGGCTGTAGGATAATCTCTCTTCTCAGCACGTCTTGCAGTCAGACTCAAGAGGTTATGGAGTTTCTTCCCTCTCTTGCACTAAGGAGTGCTTCTTTTGATATCAGTGAGGATCTAACATTAAATGAGCCTTCAGAAACTTTCAAGACTGAAAGCCAAAGTAAGAAATTAAGAGTTAAACAAATAAACTTGTAAATCACTGAATTACTCACACTCGTAACCATCGATCAGGTCCACACAGCGCACTCCTTCAAAACAAGGGTTGTCGACACACCACAGACGTGTCTCGCACAGCCGTCCTGAGTAGTTTATTGAACAGTTGCACTTGAAGTCATTCCAGGTGACTTGACACCGTCCACCATTGAAACAGGGCTCATCCTGTGCAGAGACAAACACAGATGGATGGATTAGACGATCGCTTGTAAAATCTCTCACCTGATACGACCGCACAGGTGAAATCTGCAGAGAGCATTATGCACTACGAGGCGCTAACACAATTAGCATGGGTTCAGTGTAAAGCCACACACTGTCAAAACATAACAGTGTTTATCTGGGGGTTTTAATTAAAACTGAATATTAGCCAGGCAGTTTTGTCAATATCTCATATATTGGATGGCACGCAGTCTGCAACAGACTATATTTTAATATTTTTTTACCTTGCATGTGTCATCACTGTGGCATCCTAGCAGCACATTGTCCTTTGTGCTTGCCTGGTAGACTTCTACCCCCTCTGGATGATCCTCAGTGGTCAGATGCTTATGGTCCAGCCGAATGTCCTGCAGGCAGCCCTTGAAGTTTCCACCCCAGGCATTCATGCTCTTGCCTGCAGGGAGCCCTCCGACATATGCCACATCCCCTGCCTCTACACTCACGTTCCCTAAGGCACGATGATTCCCTGCTTTGGGAAAGACCACATGGCCATAGTGTACCTTTATGGTCACCAAATTATTGTTGCCATCAGTGACAAATTTGGCCTCGGAGAGTAGTGTGGTGTGAGGGCTGTAAATAGCAACAGTGCCCTCCTTCAGATAGATTGTCAGGTAAGACTTTTCTTCTCGACTGAGCTGGAGGAGCAGGCCGTTGTGTTTGAGGGAGCGCATTGAAAAGGAGATGGTGAAGTTGTCTCCATGGGTTTCCGAGATGTTGAAGGCAGCGTAGCTGGTGGTGTTCTCATGACCAAAGGTCCAAGATGGATACTCTGAGGAGGGAGTGGAAGGCACAAAGTTGTCAGTATCTTATTTCAACACAATGGCACATTAGTTTCCTTAAAGTGAAACGCCAAGGTGTGGGGTTGAATGCAGCCTGTGTGTGGCTAGTGTGGCTCTCTGTAGGGAATAAAGTCAGTATATCTTGGCCTCTGCTGTATTAATTTTACCTTAATAATAATACATTTTATCTATAGATAAGGATATTGAAAGACACTTTAAATAAGTTAAAACCAGCTTCAAACAACACACAAAAAATATACAACACCCAACATTAATCACACATGAAAGGCAGTTGAAAAAAAGTACGTTTTGGTGCAATCTCAGATTTGTTTGGGAGGCTACGGGATGGACCATGGTAGTTCATCCGGTCATTGAGGTAACATGGGGCCTGGTTATCTAGTTACGGGAGGATTTGAGAGTTAGAAGAAGGAAGAATTTTTGATCCATTGTAAGACAGAGAGCCAGTTGAGTATCTGGAGGACAGGGGTGGTGTGATCATGGGAGTCGGAATGGGTGAGCAGAAAATATAAACAGGCCTTGCTTTTGAAAGAATGCTATATGAATAAACTTTCCTTGCCATCCCTTAAATATCTTTTATTTTTTATTTTGTGCCCCAACTTTACGGAAGTGCAAAACCAAAGTGAAGTGATCTACAGGTGAAATCATTTGTAGTTGACAGTACGACTGCAGGATAGAGCCCCAAACAGCAAGGTAAGGTAAACCAAAGTGCTCTCACCTTTCTCACAGTTTTCTCCATAGTAGGGCCGATGACACATACAGCTGGCATGGACCCACATGTCCACACACTGCCCACGTTGCATGCATGGGTCATCCAGACACCAGTTTATTTTGCTGCATCCCAGTTCCAAGCCCTGGTTCTCCTCTCTGATGAGATCCTGAGGCAAAAGCAGCTTATGGTCGACTTGAAGGTCTTCCATGCATCCAATGAACCCCCTTCCGCTGGATGTATGGGCTAAATATTCTTGCGGTGCCCCTCCAACATAAAGCTGATCAAAGGAGCTGGGCTGGAGGAAGATCAGATGGTTGTAACCCTCATTCTTCACCTTGCACTCTTCCTCACAGCCAGGTCCTTTTATGACCAGGACCAGCCTCTCATCCATGGTCACTGTTACCTGGTGCCATTCTCCATCATTGACCGGGCCAGGGTAAATGACCTGCAGTAGCTTCCCTGACTTCGCCCTGGCCTGAAGGGACCCTCCGACAAGCTCCAGGGAGACAAAGCGCCCTATAGTGCCCTGGTAATACAGCACCATGTCGGGCAAAGTGCTCTTGAATCTGAGACGCATGTGGAGTCCGTGATTTTGGTCATTAGTCTCTTGTTTTGTCCTGTTTTTGGAAACAGGCAGTTGCATGTGGACGTAGCCCTCTGAGTTGAAGGAGAAGGTGGTGGAGGTGTTGCAGTGAACTCCTGTCCAGCCAGGCAGACACTGGCAGGTGTAGCTGTGCTCTCCATCATCGGTCAGCACGGGGAAGCAACTTGCTTCATGTTGACACTGGTGCTGTTGGCAGCCGACCAGACGGACATCACAGTCTCGCCCACCCCATGGCTCCTGGCCAGGTTCAGGCAAGGGGCAGTGACAACTATACGTGTTGGCAGCGTCTTTGCACGTGGCACCATTCTGGCAGGGATTGCTGTCACACTCGTTAATGTCCACCTCACAGTGTATACCTGTATGGAAAGACAAGCACATTTGGTGCTAAACAACTCCATCTTAGCAGCTAAAATACATCAAAATGGAAGTCTTATACACAAACAACAAGGGGACTGGGATGGGAAAGAGACGACGCTACATGACTCCATTAAATACAGAGTTAAGCGTGCATGCATATAGACATACAGCCATGTTTGGTTGAGACAGTGTCATTTGCAGATGAGGAAATGACTGGAGGAAATAGCCTTTAATTGCACAATTAGAAGCTAATTAGATTTTCACAGATTTCCTTAACACAATTAAACCAGCATCTGTCTTACTTATTATATCAGCTAGACATTGAAATATTTCACTATATGCTTGTACAAACTTGTCACACACCCTGTGTCTATCTGCCTGGTTTCAGTAGTTAGAGCCACCTCATCAAACCGCATTCAACATTAAGCCCTGGCAGCAGCAGTCAACTTGCATTAACATAGTCCTTTAAAATACTCTACACCCAAGCAACCCTAAAGCTGTTAGTTCTCTCTGTGCCAAGACTCCACCCTCATATACAAGCATGCAACTTTCGTCTGTGTTAACGTAGCATTAAAATGCTGTACCATACTATACCTGACAGCCACCAGGGCCCACAGCAGCAGCACAGCAGCGGCAGCAGCATCAACCTGCTTCCCCCCATGATCCACTGAGTCAACAGCCAATAAACTGCTCACACTGCTGGATGACAAGTGACACAACCAGGTCCTCTCTCTCTCTCTCTTTCTCTCTCTCTCTCTCTCTCTCTCTCTCTCTCTCTCTCTCTCTCTCTATCTATCTCTCTCTCTCTCTAGCTTACAAGGCAGAAGTGCCTCCACTCCTCCACTCTGTACCATGAAGACAGGCGGGAGTGATTACAAGGCAGCCCTGCCTACCTCCTCTTTTCCTCCCTCTCTTCTTCCCTCCTCCATCCCTCCCAGAGTCCCTCCCTCACACCCTCTGCTCCTCTCCTGTCTGTCTGAGCAGTAAGCCACCAGCTGGCTCCTGTCAGTGTTTGACAAGAGGAATGCAGTGCTGCAGTCCCCTCCCTGCTCCATGTGCTGGCCTGTGGATGCCCACTAGTGGCAGGAGCTTCTAGAATGAACCCACAGGAGGATCTGCAGGTGCTAGGCCTGAGCTGGACCAATACGTGGAGCCCACACTGATCTTTTATTTACGTCAGTTTCATGCACCACTGTGTCTGATAAGATTTATTGTTGTTATGTTATGTTATGTTATGTTATGTTATGTTATGTTATGTTATGTTATGTTATGTTATGTTATGTTATGTTATGTTATGGTAATTTGAATACCATGGTTTACAAATGCAAACAATATGAAAATAAATCTGTCAATTCTAAAATAAAAGTTTCATATTAAAGTCAGACTTCTAACAGTCTCATCGTGATTTAAACCTCACAATCTTAACTTTTTCTCAGACTGTCTAAATTCTGACTTAGTTATTCAATTCCGATTTATTAGGAATAAAATATTTTTTTGAGAATTTGGAAATAGTGACTGTGAAGTCTTACATTCTCCGAATTCCTTTTGTGACGTAAATACGCTGACCTTGCTGCAGACATTTTGACATGACCCAAACATGATCCAAATGCAACCAGGAGGACGCAAGAGGAGTTTATCTATACCAGCTTAATAGCCAGTTACACTGACGACCACCTCATGCATGTGGAAAGTCATGCTCTCAAGTTAATAGGATCACATTTTTGAGCCATATGGAGTTTGTGATGTCTTTAGAGTTTACCGTACAAAAACACTAAAGTGCAGATCAGTTAAGAAAAGGACCTTGGTTTGCTCACACTGTTTTATATCATACATGTTTTTTTGTCTTTCTTTCATCAGGCATTAATTAGGCTCCTAAGCAGCTTTGCTGTAATCTTCCCTCCCCCTGAAAAATTCCTTGGGAGACCCCCTATTTAATGCCCAAGCTGGACCCCCTGACATATGGCACCTTTTATTGGCTTTGTTATTTTCTGCTATGCTCCTCCATACCATATGTCCTCTCATCCCCTCCTATCCTCGCTCTTCCGTGGCCTCCACATAGTGGGGCCGTAAAAAAACGTTAGTAAATTAGCCTCTCATTTTGTTGATTAAAGCTTTTGGCTGAATTCCTCACTTCTCAGTCCAGATTGTGTGTTTCAAGGTCATCTTTTGGTGCGGCACCTCCTGTTTTGAGTGATGCAGTGACAAATCTCCCCTAATTTGGAATTAATACCTTGGCTGGCCATGAGGAATGATCAGCAGGAGGAAGATTAACCATTTATAGTTTGGCCAAGGAGATTCTGAGACCTGACATCATCTGTCTAGACTACGAGGGGCTCCTCCATTTCCATCGTGCATTATATTATCTATTTAGTATGCTTACACACTATTTTGAGTATTCTTTAGCAAGGCCCATGCAACAACTGTTTAAAGTGCCCATCCTTGTCCTGACTTATGTACAGTCAGAGAGGATGAAAGGTAGCAGAGACAGGACACAGGCGGTGCCTCTGGGGGAAGAGCAGATCAGTTTCGTCTTGTCAGAAGATAAGAGTGAGATGATAAGATGTTTCTCCTACCTGTGAATCCATCTGGACACACACATTGATAAGAGTTGACCAGATCCTGACAGCTTCCTCCATGCTGACATGGAGCAGACTCACACTCGTCCACATTGACTGAGCAGTTGTCTCCTGCAAAGGGAACACATTGATGAGATTGACCTACGTCTTCATTGCTTCATGATGAGTGAGATGCTATACCAACAAACTAAAGGGGTTTCTGTTGTGGCTTACCAGCGAATCCTGGCTGACAGTGGCAGATGAAGCCAGCTGCGGCTTCATAGCTGAAATTGGCTTTGCTGAGTTCAGGCAGCGTCCCATAGTTCAGGATATCTGAGCGCTGGAAACACTCACCACCGTTCTCACAGGGATGCTGCTCACACTCATCTATATCCACCTGGCAGTTCTCTCCCACATAACCTGAACAGATGCACACACATGCACAAATATACATTGGACAGGGTTGCATTTCTTTCAGGTCTGTCTGTATACAATACTCATATGTCCATAAGTACATTAAAGGAGTTATTAGTCACTGTAATCATGTATTATGCCCATGAAAGCTGTGAAGTGATCGCATCCTAACTTCCACATATGCCACACATGCGTGCTGTTAGCTAGCGAGAGCTAACATCTGCACTGTTGGCTGTGTCAATAAACACGAGCTGTGTAAACACCTCAGCTGTCACATTTGTCTGAATAAAGCAAGCTGAAAATTCACATTTTGTCGAGAACACGCCAGTTCTGTCAACATACGTGCATGTGACTATCAGGACATATCCCTCTGCTGCAGCTGCAAATGACTTTAGTGGAAACGGTGCAAAATATGCATTATTCCAGTGCACACAGCCTTCATGAAACGGCTTTGAAACTTCAGGCAGATCTAGATACATATTAAATCATACCAACATGAAAAATAATAGATAATGTTGAAGCTACTTAGAGTTAGTTTAGTTTATGATATCATGTAAAAGGCTTTAGTTCTGTTGAAAACATTTGGCTGCAAAGACTGCCGACATCTTTCTCTGCAACAATGTGCGTGCGCATTGTGACATTCATTCAATTCATCATAGCTCTGAAAGATTTAAACAGTGCTACACTGTTCATTTTGTATAGCTCCGCCATAAATATTGATGGTGCAAAGCACAGCCCTGCTCTTCAAGCCCTTTGTCTTTTCCTATAAACTCAAGGGTCAGGTCATCCAGCTGCTTTGTTTGGTTTGATTTGTGTGTGGGAAACCTCCATAGCCTGAGGTCACTTTTTATGCGCTCACGTTCTAGACTCTTTTTTTTTCGTCGCCAGCTTGGCAGTCCGGCCTCCAAAAATGCCTTCAAAAATGGGCAAAGACGGGCATTGTGGGTGAAACTGAGGCGGGCTGGATGAAGCCTGGGTGCTCAAACAAGCCACCTGTAACAGCACCCACCTGTCAATCAAATCAAATGTGCTTAAATATGCTTAATGTTAAGCTTTATTATAAAAATGTTGTCTCAGTACAGTTGTCGTGAACAGGGAAATTAGCTATAGAGATCAAAACTGTTTTTTGTACCAGGCTGTAAATGTTTATTTCTGCAGTTGGACATTTTAACATGGGGACTTATGGAGATTGACATGTTCTGTAGCCAGCCTCAAGTAGCCATTTGAGGAACTGCAGTTTTGGCGTCACTTCACAGCCACAAAGGTTGCCGACCCTGAGCTGTGGGTTAATGTGTGACTGCTGTGATGCTTAGGAGTTGATTTAACAGATGTTCAGAGTAATGGTGTACCTGGCCAACAATGGCACTTGTACTGGTTGATCCCCTCCAAACACGTGGCTCCATGCAGGCAGGGGTCAGAAGCACATTCAAGAATATCTTCCTCACAGTGGTCGCCTACAAAGCCCGTCCCGTCACAGTGACACTTGTAGCTAGGAAAGAGCACAGACACAGATAAGCCAGTCTCAGTGACTGTCAACAGGATGAGGATGATTATATCTTGATATTAACAAGTAATACAAAAAAATTACTATCAACATGTGTCATATGACAAAGGCAGTGATTAACAAGGTTAAACCAAATCATAAAACTGCATAAAACGGGCTCATCATTGTAGTTGTCCTTTTGAATTTCACATCAGTTTCTTGTTCTTAAGCGTATGTAAAATATAACATCCTCCATCTTCCTCACTCCCTGATCTTCATATCAGTGTTACTACCAGGTATTCTCACCACCTCGAGCCATCTAATCACTCATCACAGTAAGTGGATTAATTCTTATCCCTGGTCAACTTTAATGTCTGTTATGCTGCCTCAGGCTGACCCAACACACTGCTGGATGACACATCGGTCTTAGCAGGCTCAACCTGACAGAGAAATATAAACACAGACCAATAGTATAGTATATAATAGTCTTATAGAAATTTGTACTATTTATGTATATTAGTTATAGATATGATATGAAGATCTCTTACAACCACCAATGTAGCTAAATATAGTTGACTTTTATTAAAACCTGTATTATAACTGGGCATATGATTAAACGCCACCTAAGTTTGATCTAAATCATCACTGGAAAGACTGAGATGGAGGCCAGTGATACCAGTTTGCCTTATCACAGCAGACCAAAAGACATAACGTGTATTATACACATATTCCAAAAGTGTTGTTCAGGAGGCCACCTACACATAAAAACTGATTAATTACCTCCACCTAAACCAGAAGAAAAACAAATAATGTGTCACACACACTATCCATTTCAGAAAACAGGCTAATATTAAATCATCCACATGTTTCAGAGCTGTGCACAAGAGAAGTTTTTAAAACTGTGCATCAATAACTCCATATACTCTTTTACTCTTTGACTATTAAACCTTACAAAGGGCAAACTTCAAAATGAAGCCTGAGCTCTTTACATTTCAAGTGAATCTGGAGTCAAACCAACTACACATTCATGATGAAAAAAGAGAAGCAAAAACAATTTAGCCAGCTCAGTTTCGTTAATATGAACCACCAGATATCTCTAACAGGAAAGAAAACTCATTTCAGCCAATTGAAACGTTGATAGCTTCTTCATCTTACTGTCAAGTGTCATGTAAATAACATTACACTGCATGACTCTGTAGGTCTATATCTTGACTTAGAACTTAAAAACTTAAAGGTGCACTATGTAAGATTTAGTGGCATCTAGTGGTGAAGTTGCAGATTGCAACCAACTGAATACCACTCGCCTCAACCTCCCATTCCAGGCATTAAGGATAAACTACAGTGCCTATCTAGAGCCAATGTTTGGTTGGTCAATTCTGGGTATGTAGAACCATGGTGGTTCAACCTCCTATAAAAGGCTCTAAGGTAATAACAACATAATGATTCTTATTTTCATTAATATATACACACATGAAAACATAGTTATGCTTATTATATTCCATTTCAGTGTTACACAGTTGACCTTTAAATCTCAATGGTTTATCAGACCTCATCAAACCATACACTGTATTTATCACTGTGTGTAACTTTTTATCCGTGAGGTTGCATTGCCTTTAGAAAAAACCCAAACAATTCTCCCTACATTAACTGAAGTTATGCTCAGATAGTATAAACATGTGTGTGTGTGTGTGTGTGTGTGTGTGTGTGTGTGTGTGTGTGTGTGTGTGTGTGTCATCCTACCTGTTGACCCCATCTATGCACTTGCCCTCATTCAGACAGGGCATGCTGGCACATTCATCAATGTTGACCTCGCAGTCCTGGCCCTGGAAGCCGGCCATGCACTCACACGTGTATGCTGCGATGTGGTCTCGGCAGGTGGCGCCATTCTGGCAGGGATGCACCTCACACTCATCGATCTCCACCTTGCAGTTAATCCCTGCAGGGGACAGAGCAGAGATGGCAGTTGGCCAAAGCGTGAGATTTGCAGCACACCTAATTATCTTAGCACACGTACAGATACAACACAATAACACTGAAGCTGCCAGGAGCTCAGCTGAAAACAGAAGACAGCAACACAGACTTTAATGCTGCTTAAAGGACTTTATAATGGTAAAAAAGGTAAAACATAAACAATATGTTATCTGTACTCATTTTACCAATCTATACACCCCAAAGAGTTTATTTTTTTTAGGCTTACAATTATCAAATTTAAAGTTGCTGAATGCTGTCACAAAATACTGGAAACAACATGGTCAGCATAAAAGTAGCAACCATATTAAATCTTACTCCAAACCCAAAAAAGAGCATCAAAACAAGTTTTAGGCCTTTAAAGTGGTGGCTCTCCACTTGGGGGCTGCAAGATTATTTCCTGGGATCACAGAATGGTTGATGACGTTAAAATAAAATAACATATTGTAGCAAGCAGCGTGGACTAAAAGACAGGAAACTGCTTTTAGTGATAGAGTACATGTTACACAGAATATTCAGCCCCTCCAGTATCAGAGAGGTAGTAGTATGGCACAAATTGAGGCTTTAAGCTCTAAGGGTTTTCAGGTATCTTAATATTTTCTATGAGCTTTGTGTCACAGCCACTGCAACTCCAACTCATGACTGTGTTGGTGAGCAGGTCAAACTACAGTGACTGACTTCCTTTTGTCTTCAAAACACATCTCTTTGCGTCTCTTTTCCAACTCTTTTGACTCTCGACTTTAAAAACCTCTCCTCTGGAGGTCCTAAGGGCAAAACTGAGCTGTGGACCCAACTTGTATTTTCTGTGCATCCCGTTGGATTCAAGTACCCATAAGGTACTGACCACATGGACAACCTTATCACCAGACAAAAAAAAATGATATTGAATGATTCCACAAAACCTCTGATTATGTTCAATGACATTTTTTTTTAAATTTTAGTATCTTTTATTGCGCATTTTTGCAGAATTTTACTTATTTGGGTCTTTTAAATGTATATGAATTTTCCAAATGTATACAATGTATACAAATAACAAATAGTCTTAGATGGAGTCTTTGAACTGGTTGAAAGGCATACTACAAGTATATAATATATATAATATGTGATGGGTCCAAAGCAGACTTAGCTTTGTTTTCTGGGTTGCAAGTGGAAAATATTGGCAATGACTGAAGTACACTAGAGTTAAGATTCGAGAAAGACTGTTATACTTGTAGCTCAGGTAAAAACACAGCAAAGATTGTGATTATATTTAGTCCAAAGGCAAGCATAAATTCAAGTCTGTAACAGGACACAAACACTGATCCACCCTGACCTTCACACTCTTACTTTCTGCTTCACTGTGTAAAGGTCACACTACTCCCTGTATTGGAAAACTGGAATTCCTCTTCTGAATTACTATTCTACCCCAGGTTTACTGTGTGACTGTTAGTATTAGTAACTAGTTTAAATGTAACATAAACATAAATGTTGTTTCTTCAGAGCTGACAACAGCAATTATCTACCAGCTCTAAATTTATTGGTAGACTTGTTCTGCCTTGGCCCGAATGGGTCCATTCACGACTCTCTCACAAAATCCGATGGTTTGTTTCAATTTACCAGTTTCACTAACTACAGAACTTCTGTAACTAGCAAAACTGTATTTCTGTTTTCAAAGCACACAGTCGTAACGCTGACTTACTAAACACGGTGTCTTACCTTTGAATCCTGGAGCGCATTCACACCTGTAGTGATCTATCTCATCCACACACGTGCCATTATTTTGACAGGGTTGGGAGGCACACTCATTGATGTCCAAGTCACAGTGAAATCCTTGAAATCCAGGTACACAGAAACACTGGTAGGCGTTAACCCCGTCTTTACAGATGGCTCCATTCTTACAAGGCTCGGACTGGCATTCATCAATGTTCTCCTCACAGTTCCTCCCCTGGTACCCAGCAGCACACTGGCAACGGTAACCAGTGTGAGGGATGTTCATACAGGTGCCACCGTTCTGACAAGCTTCCTCTGAACAAGTGGTCAAATTAGCATGGCAGTCCTCTCCTATCAATCCAGGGGGGCAGTGGCAAGAGTAGCCATTTATTCCATTGACACAGTGGGACTTGATGCCTTTGCAGGGGTTGTTCTGACATTGATCCACATCCTCAGAGCAGTTGAGCCCTGTGAAGTCATCTGGGCAGTGGCAGGTGAAATCAGCACTCCCAAGATTGCTGGTACAGTTGGTGCAAGGTGCCATGATACAGGCATCATACAGCTCTTCACATTGTTTACCCATGTACCACACTGGTCCATTTGTGCACAGGCACATATAGTCATCCTGGTGCTCAAAACATGTACTATTAAGGCAGGGGGATGATGAACACTTGTCAGCTGCTGTGCTCAGAAGACCTGGAATGCAAGACAAATCCCAATTAGCAATTCAACTGGTAACACAGTGGGATGAAGAGTGGAAGTATCCATTTGCCAAAATTGTTCTTCTTCCATAATGTACCATATTCTTGTGTTACATAAGTAAGCTATACATAACTATTTTTACATGCATCATTTGTCATTTCCGTTGACTGGTTGTGGTACAGTTAGACCCCCATTCTCTAATGCATATATTGGCTTAACCACTGACTGCTACGCAAAGGTTGAGATCAATGTGCATCTACAGCAGATTGAAGCTAAAGCTGCTCCAATCAACATTTTGTTATAACAGTGGATGAAATAACTATGTATGATGTCAGCAGGTCTCAAATCTTTCAGTTTTAGGTGATAATATGTCAGTGTTGTGTTTACAGCTTGGTGTGCTGCCCCCAAGTGGTCAAAAAACTATTAAAACTATGGAATTTCTATTTAACCAATGACGTCAGCATTAATACTCATGGCTGAACAGACGAGATGAGTGCCATCAAAAGAAAGTTAAACTTCATCTATAGGAATTACAAGAAAAAAGACCTCTCAGTAGTAAGGAGTGTGAGCGCCAATAAACTGCCCTTCCCCATGTAAGCTTTAGCTGTATTAGCCTTTTAGCTTATAAAGTGGGCTAACTCTGACCTTTAGTGGCGCTTAGAAAGCAATCTGGTGATGAAGCGTAACAAGCCCCTCTTTCCTCTGGACTTACGGTCACAGCAGATGGTGTAAACTTATTACACGACCAAGCTAGCAGCTGTCAGTGTTGTCATTGAAAGTTTCACTCATACAGTTTGTTAGTGTGGCTCTGTCTCTTTTTACTTTTCAGAAAACACACACTAAAGATATGGAGCACGAGAAGGTAGTTGACGCGTGTCTTCTTTCTTATAGTTTATTGAAAACCTTTCCTTCGAGCAAAACAAACAATAAAACTGCAATAATCCAAAAAAATAATAATCATGAGCACGGTCAAAAACTAATGTGCTCTCCTCGTCTCCATTTTCTCAACTAAAAACAAAGTACACACATATCCACAATACAAAATGGCTCTAACACAGTTTGTACACTGTTTGAGATTGTAATGTGTAGAACAGTAGTGAATATGCATGAGATTATGTAATGTAATAATGAACCACATAGTTGCTTTTCTTTCTTTTTTTTGGTCTGCCAGAAGCAGGACTTAAAGGAAGTAATCGGTCCATCTGTCATACACAATATCTTGGCAAGATAGATTAGTAACTACTGACCTAATTGCTAGAAAATACGTTGCGTATGTTCATGCTCCCCCTGATCCCCAACCTTCTCACTGCCATCTACTTATTCACTTGTTGAACACATTCACGCTCGCCAGAGGATGAACATTCCTGTATACAAAGTCATGTTACTTGAGCTCCCACTACGTCAAAATGTGCCAAACACCTTCATGCTCAAGATATCTGATGATGGGATTGCTGGACGGAATTGTCATCATTCATAGTCCAAAAATGAATTCTACTGTCATGGCATTAGTATCTTTGCTAATTTATGTTTTTATGTGGTCAACCTAGTGTTGTGTGTGAGCAAACAGCTTCAGTTTTAGCTTGGACAATAATAAACGGACACTGAATTTGCTTTTTATCAGACCACAATAACAAGAGTCAAATATTAGGATGGAAAAACAATCGACTTGACATATACAAATACTAAAAATGTATTCAGTTATTAAGCGATGGCGTCACTTCTTCAGGACACTTTGCATTGAGCTGGACAAAGCTTACAATAAAGAAACTAAAATTCAGCCAAACCAATACTGACACCTTCTTTCCCTGTATCTCCTAACATGGTACTTGATTTCCACCACAAGCACCCACACTCAGAAATCATGGTACTGTAGAATATTTTAAATAAAATCATCAACAATATGGCAGACAATGTGCTCCTCTTCTAGTAAGTCATCAACAACATCCCAGTAACATTGTGCTTACATCTTCCCTGCGACACCTAAATGCTTCAATCCCACTGCATCAATCTTAACGCCCCAATTTCCTCTCACATGCATCTGCTATCACTTCCTTTATCTGCTCTTGACACCACGTCTTCTTCCTCACAGTATCTCACTTCCCCTCACACCATCTTAATGCTTTCCATACCTGATAATTCCTGAGAAGTGCTGTGTTGTTTGTGCTTCCTTTGTTTTAATTTGCATCCAGTAACAAGTCCTAGCATAGTGTTTATAACCTGAGCTGATGTTTAAACTGTTAGAATGAGGCGCAGAGACGTGCAATCAGCCCTGAATAAGTGAATTTATGATGACTGGAAATGTTTTCTGAAGCTTTTGTCTAAACTCTTGAAGAATTTATTTTGTGAAGTTTAGACCAAGTCTAGCTTGCATCTGTAGTCTTAAATGTTTGGGTTTTTTTAAATCAGTTGATAATTAAATAAAATGAAATAGAAGTTAATTAATTGCATGTTTATTCAAACAATTCAAATTCATGTTTATTTAAATTTAGAAAGTTCAGTTCTCTTTGATTTAAAGACATTTAAACAATGTGCCATGGTGCCACCTAATACTAAGGCATGATTTAGTCCTAATCAGCCACTGTAGTAATCAGCAGTGGCCATTGGTGGCCTTCAGCAGAGAAGTTTAGCCAGTTTCAAAGTTTTTAGAAAAACAACCAAAGGTCAAACCCCTCCACAGTCAGTCACTGAAACTGAGTGAGTCCAGGTGGAGTTCATGGACTAAACAATGATACTACCTGCTGTGTTCTGGCTTGGTTTCTTTCATACACCCAGCTTCTACATCTAGTTCTGGCTGGCACGCTGTGCTACAAACTAGTGGCACCAAGAAGTTTGCTTTAGTCTGTAATCATTTGTTTGGGAGAGAGACAGCTGTGGTCAAGCGACAGACTGAATGAGGGTGAGGGAGCATCGATAGCCAGAGACATAAAAAGTTATTTCATAGTTATTTGTGATACATTCATCACAAATAAACACATCCCCTACCCCCACAAACTCAGATTAGTGGCTGTGTCTGTTACTTTCCAAAACTCTTTTTCTGTTAATGCAGTAAATCCATAAATCTGCCATATTTTACAACATGAGCCAAATGCCTGTACAGAATGTAAAGGTGGTATGTTTCACATGTTTTGTCCTTGTTGGCTTAAACTCTCTTGCATCATGTCTTTACATCTCTCTCTTTTCCTCCCTCTGTTGGCTCTCACTTGTATTGAGATCATATTTTATTTCTTCTCATTGTTTTTCTCTCTCGCTTCCCTTGTCAAAGAAGTCCCCAGATGTTTTCCACGTTAACCTGCACTACCAGTAACCCTGTGGGGGGCTGACAGAGACCATGAGGGTTGACTCACTCGTCACCCCTCCATCCAAACCCAATCAACCCATCACATATTCCAGGGAGCTGATAACAGCTCCTCCTACACGCAGCCCACCCACCCCCCCATTACTGAGTACTTCATAGATCATGGTTATGGCCAGACGGGGTCGATCCTGGCACTGACTGGTACCGGCAACTCAGCCCAGCAGTAACACTAAGCAGAGCCGCTGACAGATAGACTTTGGTGTAACACATTACGTCTTCCCCTGATGGGAAGCAGGGAGTTCAGTCACTTGTGATGCTGTTGTGTCATACCTCTTTGATTGAGTCTGCTTCATATATTAAGATTAAATCTTAAAATTAATCAAGTAAACAGTATGTCTTTAAATCAAAGAGAGCTGTTTCGAAACTTGGAATGTGAGCTGTTTTTAAATATTTACATTGGGCTTGGGGTTGAGTGCCACAGACACAGAGTGGATCACAAAGTATTTAATCAGGTTAATTTATTTTAGTGCCAAATGATGAATGAACTTTCCATGTGGAGCAGGTCTAGACCATGTTCTTTATGATTATTATTATTAACAGAGATCCACAATTCTAATTCTAATCTAACTCTAACACATTGTTGGTTTGGTCTTTTTATTGGATTTTTTTAGTCTAGTAAATATCATAAATATTAAGTTAATAATAAGTTCATTAATATTAAGTTTTTTGTTGTTTTTACAAGAACTGTGTGTAAGAAATAAAGTTAATGGCATTGAGAATATGTCACATGCTGATATTTCAGACGTTTCAAAGGTTTTTAAGGGTCTCTGCACGTCTTAAAGTGACACGATGAAATAAAGACATTTTTAAATGAGATCGAATTCCTGGCAGGTGCAAAAGGCAGAGAGAGAGAGAGTGAGAGAAAGTGTTTACCCCAAGTCATGAAAACAGCACCACAAAGTCAACAGAGAGCGTTGCTGCAGGGCAAAAGGAGGCAGCAACACTGTGGATCGCAGAGAAAGGGAAGCCCCTGGCTAACGCACAAGTCGAGCTCAGAGGAATTTTATTGAATCACCACAAGAGACTGACGGCTCTGCCTGAGTTCAGCTTTGTGCTCCGCAGACTCCACAGCAGGTGGCTGCTTTGCTTTGTGCAAAAAAAAAAAAAATGCACAAATCCTCTGTGAATGAGTCACAGTTACGCACATCCTTTTGTCTCCTGTGTGAGCGGCTGCAAAGGCTGCGTCATTTCTAACACAAAGTTTTTTTGTCTAGTTTTGGGGGGCTTTGTAAAGCCACCTTCATCTAACAGCAAACGACAAATTATACTGTAGGATTAGACGGTATAATGAATTAACGATGAATGATGTGTGTTTTCCCTTCTTTGGTCAGAGCAGTGAGTCATTTCTGAGGAGTTACCAGCTCACTCCTCCAGATGAAACTTTTTTCTTGTGAAGTGAAATACTAATGTGGATACTGGGTTTAGCTTTTAGATACATTTACTGTAGAGCGTTCACCCCCCTTCTCGACTTAGTCACAGTTTCATACTGAAAGCCTAGAATGCACTTGTCTCCTCTGTGCACATCATCTGGAAATGGCAGCCCTTAAGAGGCCCATGGAGGATGCCTCTGCTGGTGTTTTTCCTCTTTCTAAACATTCATCCTTCATTTCATTAAAGACAACATTTATGGGCCTTTTTCCCACTCAAATCCCTCTCCTGCTGTTTGCTGATGCTAAGCCTGTTCTGTTGTGTACTTCCCTTTAAAAGTAAGTCTTTAAAATATATCGTCTCTTCATCTTACAATCCCTGTCATCTTCATCCTCACTCTGCTTCCTGTTTGGGTCTTGGGGCTGCTGTCTTTTTCTTTAAATTCTCAAGAGCTCAGAGTGCCAGGTCTCTTGCCATGCTCCTTAATACCCATCACTCCCTCCATTCAAAGCTGAGACAAAAAAGCTGTGCAGCAGTGCAGCCGGACGCTCAGCTCGTTACCATGGTGATCCTTAACAATGCCACCCACGGCCAATCCCTGCCTCTGGTTTGTGGCCGTTTAAACGGGCTTCAGACGCTTCACACAAATGAAGGTCGCGGGAAAAATGGGTCAACAGGGTTTCATAAGGTGCTGGGGTCGACCAAGACGCTCAGCAACCCCACCCCACCCCCATACACACACACAAACACACCCTAAGACTGGTGCTGCACCAGCTGCAGACTCATCAGACATGAGGGAGTCATGAAAACCAGCTACTTAGATCAAATGCGTTATGTAATCGTCTTTTGAGAATCAGAGCTGTAAAAACTTCAGTCAAACGTAGTAACGTAGTGGTTTGTGTAGTGATCACTGATCACATCAATCACTGCATAAATCACTTACATACTGTACATCATCTTGGCTCTAAGCCACAGGCAGTCATGATTATGATATAGTGTACACAAAACAAATGAAGCTGCTGTTAAAAGATGGATTCGATGCTGGGTTTATCATTTCTAGAAAGAACTTAAACTGGCACTTCATCTGTATTAATCACCATATGTGCAACTGTATGGTCGGTTGCTGACATGTTCCGCTGACCTGCTGTGCACTGACTAAAAGACCCACTGGGTAAGGCTAATTGGAGCAACTATATTAAGTGTTGAACATTGTCTATATATTCTATATATGTAATACCAAATCATACAGTTCTTTCCAGGAAATTTCTTAGAAATTTGTGGTAAATCATTTGCAAAAAATGGACCAATAAAATAAATGATTAGTGAACTATCATGCGCTTATCATACACTATGGTCCTGTAGATATTATTACATGGTCATGAATGTGCACACATACTGTAAGCAAGCATGGTTGCACACACTCTACACACAAGCAAAGGTTACAACTACAATTATGGATGAACTTACTAACTGTTGTTTTCTTTCCCCTCCTCTGATGGAAAGCACAGATGTATATGGTAAAATAATGTGTTAATATTTCTACGGTACATGTTGGAGTCTTACCCAGATTGAACATCATCATGGTGATCAGCAGCGTCCTCTGATATCTGGACCAAACTCTTCCAAACTCCATGGTAAACAGGGTTGCTGAGGTTTCACACTTTTAGTGTAGTTGCACGATGTTGTCAGTCCACAGGATCTCCATCCAGCACACTGCAGCGCTCCATCCAGGCTGCTCCAAGTTAGCTGCTGAGAGGGAGCTCCAGCACCTCCATGCCTGACCACTGCGACTCTGGGTCTGATGGTGTGTGTAAGCGTGTGTTTTGGAGTATGTGTGAGTCTCTCTGGGGACCAAGATGGGCTGGAGTAAAGTAGAGTAATCACCCCAGCAGAGACTGAGGGGAGGAAAACATGAGGTGGAGTACCGGATTGGACTCATTCACCCACTGGTCCATTCATTCTCTCTCTCTGTCTCTCTCTCTCTCTCTCTCTCTCTCTCTCTCTCTCTCTCTCTCTCTCTCTCTCTCTGGACTAACTAACAACTTGTCATGATTGACAGTTCAAAACAGAAATATATATTCAGTTTTCTATCACAATCATTAAATAAGCAGTGTATCTCGAAGCTGGAACTAGAGAATGTTTGACATTTTATCTAAAATCACATTTTCACATAGTGATTGAAAGTATGAAAACATTTTAATAATGTCATTGTTTCAGTTGTAGATCTTCTAGACCCCCCAATAAATAGCTGCATTCAGTTTTCAAGGAGAAAAAACCTGAACCTGATGTTTAGTGGAAATGGAAAAATGAAGAAATAATGTTTGAGATATTATTTGGTAAATACTAAATTATCAGACACCAAATTAGAAAAAGAAATACAAATTGAATGAAAAGATGGTCCTGTGTCTTTACTACGTGTGCCATGATGTGTATCTCAAAGCATAACAGATAACTTCAATCAACATTCTTTAACAAAAAGATAACTGTAGATGTATTGTAATTGAGGGTGATTTTTTTTTTTACTGTCATCCACCCCAAACCAAAAGCCTTGTCTTGAAAACCCTCCAAGAGAATGAATAAATGTATAAATACAAAGTGTCTTGTGCATATTTTTTTAATTATCCAATGTTTGCACCTTGATGAACTGCTTTCTCCTGAAAATTACGCCTACGTGCAGCCTACCATTAATATATTATTCAGGAAATGTCATTATATTCGTTGATCATGTTTTACCACTTCAGGAAATGTTCTTGTACCATACAGAAGTTGTAGGGTGGTGGTGGAGGAGGATGTTGTGCACCACACTTGCACTCACACTTTGGTGAAGCTGAGACACAAGCACTGACAAGTATCAAGCACTGAGAGCAAAGTAACATCACCGTAAAAACAATGAGAGCAACACGTCAGTGCTTCATGAGCAGACACTGTATTGCAGTGAAAACCAAGCAGCCCGTGTTCAGAAAAGATTGACTTTCACTTGTTAAAGCAGCTCACAGTGCACGGGGGCGATAATAAAAATAGAAAAATCATATGAGAAATAGAAAAATAAAAACAGAATCAGAAGTGTTGTATACATTATATACACCTCTTTCATATGTGGATATGCTTAATGGATCATTTCACAGAAATAATAGATTTTAAGAGATTTTACAAAGAATACAGCGGGAGAACTGCACAGTGTAAATAAATAAATATAAATAAATATAACTCCACAGCAATCAGTGGTATAAATGTAAGTTTCAGGAGACACGGTTGCTAGGATACCACTTTGTTTGCAACTACTCCAAAACAAAGATGTCTTGTCCACATGTTAACTGCACACCCAGAAACCCCGTTATGAGAACAGTGAGCTGCATCATGCATCAACATCTAACTGCTCCTCAACCACAGGATTTTATTTGGTTCCTGTAAGTCGCCCACTGACCACTTTGTTTTGAGACAGTTCCTTGTGTCCAGTCCAGATTATCATCGCGTATGTTTTGGTTCTCCGGACTGTTGCTCCCCAGTTCCCTCAATTTCCACCCCCACCCTTTGGGGAGCAGGGGTGGAGGGAGCTTATCCAGCACCTATCTGGTTGGTGGAGGCCTGTGGCAGATGAATGCCTTACTCACCCCCCACTCCCACAAACACTCCCACCACCCCCATCCCTGAACCCCCAGGCCCCGAGCCCGGCGTCTGCAGCTTAAAAACTCCAACCTGCTGCGTGCACAACAACCCAAAAAAAAAAAAGTTTAATTAAACACTGTGGGGGGAGGGGAGAGGGGGGAGAGGGAGGGCGTTAAGGAGAGACAGGCCTCCCCGCTTCAGCGCCTTCGACAAGCGACATGCAAATGTGTGAAGTAGTGAGTCACAGCTCGGCAGCTTCACATTCCTCAGTGACGGGCTGCTGCTTTCATTAAACCTGCCACACAACAGAGGAAGAGACAGCAGGAATAGCGTCTCAGCCAGGTCTGCCTCACAAAGAGCGGGCCTGGGGATGTCTGGAGGTCTGTCTTTATGTCAAGGAAGAGTGAGGAACAAACTTCTTTAATCTACGCTGCTGTGTTTCCCTGAATTTTAATAAAACTGTTTACTTAATTCATCTTACATTAGATCTGTGACTATTACTATTCATTGTCTTACATGACACAACATATAGAGCACTTGTCTCCATTGCATGCAGAGCAGTAGCTGGTTACCACCCACATTTCTGATTTAATGAGGAGACTCTCGAGGGACGGCTACAACCTGCAAAGCAAGGGTTGTGTGAATGATGAGGGTAGACGAGCTAACACTAATGCTAGACTCTTAGTTGCTTGTGGATGTTTTAACAGTTACTACAAGCACATTTATGTCACTTTGAGAGAGTAACTGTTTCCTGTGTTGTGACTGAGCTAGCGGCTCTACTACCACAGTGTCAGTTCATAGCCATACACCTGCCCTTCATCGCTGTTAACGCTACTGTCTTAAATATCTTCATGCTCTGAATACAGCAAACCCATGTAGTCCGTTTACTGCCACAAAGCTTGTTCATGTACAACACTGTTTTTCAGCTTCCGTAGTCGACATCAGTACACATCCTATTTCGTCACAGTTGGGGGAACGTAGTCAGTTGAACCAAACTTTCAAATCTAAGCAGACAGCTACTTCTAAACAGTATAACCAGGTTGGTAAAATCCGCAGACTGTATACATTTTTAAAAAATGGACATAGTCTCTGTGACGTCACCCAAAGGTTTCTAAAGAGCCACTGTGAAAGCCAGTGTGGTGCCTCTAGTCGTCCCCATCTTGGTAATCCTCTTCCCAGCTAAACGAACTGTGATGTAACGTGGAGCGTGGATGCAGCCAAAGCTGGCTGAATGAAGCCTGGTTGCCAAAACCAGATGAATTTGCCTGCACTCACTTGCCACGCCCTTAATTATGCATAACCATAAGCCTTAATATAATTTGAACAGGTGAGTTCTATAAAAATTCACCCTCAGTACAGTTGTCATGAACGGGGAAATTAGCTATAGAGACCAAAACAGTTTTTTGTACCAGGCTGTAAACATGTTTATTTCTGCTGTGAAGTTGGACATTTTAACATGGGGACTTATGGAGACTGACTCACTTCTGGAGCAAGCCTCAAGTGGGCGTTCATGGAACTGCAGTATTTTCAGCTTGTGACATAAAAATGGCCACAAGAAAGGCGTGGATGAGATTGACACAGGTTGTTCTTTGTCGACTTGCAGGAAAGTGTATGATCAGAATGTCAGACTGCATAGCAAGTGATGGCAATTCAATCAAGTCTCAGTCAATCTAAAAAAAAAGAAAACAGCATTTCATCTTGTTTTTCTCACTCTGCCCATTGAAATCCTCCTCGTCTTAGTCCTGTCCCTACAGACCAACATCACTGTACAGTTTACAGAGTGGCCAAGCTCTCTGTGTGGGCAGAGGTGATTTATTGTGGGGAGCCACACACAGACAACACAGCACTATACAGAAACACTGGAACCTAGAAAAGAGACAAACAAACAAAAGCTAAACACACATGAGACCCTTTTCACTGTTTATTGTTCAATAGTCACCATCACATATATTCACAGCATTTGAAATCATATGTAGATCTTAAATATCACATTTGAGAGGACAGTCATTTACTTTATGTTTTCTTTCTTATATCATGTAAAACTATCTCGCCAATATTAGTATTAATGATTCAAAATAACAATAATTAGATCTACAGGTGGACATTGGGATAAATTAGATTGCACACGCTGACCACTTGAAACAGAGTATTGCTTTCAGAGCAGTTGGACGGATAAATCCAGTTTCATCCAGGGTGCAGACAACCCATGACAGGAGGTCATCATCTGTTTTAACAAATACTGTCCAGATTAACAGACACGAAGAGGCAATCTGTTCCTCTGAGTCAGTATTTGCAGCTTTACCCATGATACCATACGGAGCAGTGGTCTGAGAGATCTGCTAGAAGATAGTAAACATGGTTACAATACACAATGCAGTCACAAGCAATTATAAACTTCACGCACTGGAAAATTACAGCTACCAACAGGATGCTAACACTCCATCCTGCTTTACAGCTGCACTGTATGGTAATGCAACAGGAAGAAGTAGCTCACAAAAAATGAACTTCATCTCAAAGCATCTGAAACTTTACTTCTTTACTGCAGAATCTTTATTGTTTTTTTCTTCAAAGGTAACTTTGATGTAATTTTATATTATATATTTGGTTTCTGTAAGTCACCCATATTATTTAAATATATATTTATATTAAATGTTCAACTGTCACAACACAGGCCAGGTCAACAAGGTTTGGGTCAATAAAGTTTGTAATTTTGACAGTCGACAACTTTTAGCATCTCTACTACACCTATCTCTATCTTCTACTAAAACAGAAGAGTGAAAACAATACATGACAAGGGAGCCAGATTCAACAGGTTAATAACAGGTCAAAATTCTATATTTTTCTTTTGGTCAACAGACCCCATGAATAATTCAAAACCAACAATTAATGTAGTCTGCAAGTATTGTGGGATTTGTTGAAATTAGAAAAATATATAATAATACCAGCCTTTTGTTTGTTTGTTTGTCTGTCTGTTTGTTTGTTTGTTTGTTTGTTTGTTTGTCTGTCTGTTTGTCTGTTTGTCTGTTTGTTTGTTTGTTTTTGGAATTTGTGAACTGACCCTTTAAATTAAGAAACAACCTGTGCTTCTCTGTAATAAACTCAGTATAGTGCACATTGTTTTGTGTCTTTCTAACAAATATACAATCATATTTCACAATGAACTCCAAGTAAAGGATGAACAATGTATATGTTTTGAATTATAATAAAAATGTTCATATGCACGTGATCTCTCTCTCTTGTGTCTGTTCAAGTTTCCAGAGGCAGGCAAAGAGGAAACACTGTTGGTGGTATTTTACAAGCAGTGGGAAGCACTGCAGCTGTCTGTTAATGACCATCTAATGCTAATTCTGCTATTGAATGGTAATGGAGGTTTCTAACAGTCAATCATTGCCCACCGAGGTGCAACTATTAACACTCTGACTATAACAGTAGGCTACAGTCAGAAAAACAAACTAAAACTTCATTTATGAAGCTTTTACGCAAGATTAAAGCACCTCTGCAGTTCAAAAGGAAACATTGATTTTTGAACAGAGTGTAACAGTGTGATGCCTCTCTTCAGTGTTTTCTTCAAAATAAAAGACAGCTAATGTTGCCACCTTCCCCTAAGAGAGGAGAGACAGGGCTGTTGATCATTTCTGGGGTTCGTTATAAAGTTCCAACCAGGAGCTTTGCTGTGAGTGCTCCACGCCGTCCTCACTCTGTCTCTCCCCCGCACACATCCACACACATATTTCCCTCCCCTGCACATCTTAACATCCATTCCTGTCTGGCCCTCCACAACAATGGCATCTCAAAAGAACTCACAATTGCCTTGTGAACCCTAACTCCCCCCACGCCTCCACCTTTTTCAACTCCACTAACAAAGAATGCTGCTAGAGCTGAGATGGGGATCCACTCAAGCTTCATTTAACACCACCATTACTCACATCCATCCACAACATGTTAGTTTTGATTTGGTCACTTAAACTAAAAAGTGTTTTGTTTTTTTTTTTTGCATGCGAAAAGTTGGAGAAGTTGAACAGCCAAGACCAAAACTGCTGTGATACACTGAGTTGGTTCAATGTTTGAGGAATGAGGAAGTAAATATGAGTGTAATAAACTCTGGCGACTTCCTTCACACAGTTCACAAAAGAATCTGTGGTGCAAAGTGACGTGTTGTACGTTCTCTTGATCTAGCATATACTGTAATAACCATTGTGGGCAAACAGGCAATGAAAATGTCATATCAAACTTGAAAAACAACAAACAGCAGAGCTAAGCTTGGCAATGATCAAGACTAAAACTCAAAAGGCTTGATACCAGGCCCTTGAGGTAGCCATGTTTATTACACTTGACAGAACTAAAGTGATAAATAAAAAAAAAAAAAGCTGTAAAGACATGATTAGCATTGTTCAACATTGATTTGCTCATCATGTTTTGGACCTGTGAAAACAGCTGTATAATAACAATGTAAACAGAATAGACATCAGCTAACTGCACCCACAAACTGGTGCTACACAATCATGGAAGTACAATATCCTCTAAAATAAAGCTACCATCACTGTCTGGCCCGTGCTTAATTTATGAGTAGGCATATTAGCTTGCACATATGGCCTGTGGCGCTGTGTGAATATCTTTATCATCTGATAAATCATTGAAAACATGATGGGCGAGATGTTTAATCTCATTCCACACATTAAGAGCAATACCAGATAAGAAGGATTCAAGAAAAATAATGTCTCCACTGTCCACCATATAACCCTGATGATGTCGTCAGGGTTCTCTTGGGCTTGGAGTCTACAGTGATTATGAGATGTCTATCTGTCTATGTTGCAATACAAGACGAGGACATTTACCAGGTGGAGAGGTCATCCTGAAACTTGAGGGTTCATCCTCTATGGACTATGAACTGCAGATTTAATAGAAATGTGGCCAGTAGTTTTTGGGATAGTGTGTCATGGATTAAAGTGCTGTTAATGGGGAAAATTTGATATAAGAGTGGGACTCCAGGAAAGGTCAGAGGTTCATCAGTGTCGTTAGTAGCCATCCTCTGGGGACCATGCATATCTGTACAAAATTCAATGGAAACCAGCAGTATGTGGGATTCTGTCTCTCTATTAAAGTTTCCTAATCCTTTTCCGGTGAGTAAACTGAATTTATGTGGCTTATTTCAACACAAGGCAGAGCTGTGTCTGTATGTTAGTCACCAAAGCCTCCCTGTGCAAACACAGTTTAAATGAAAAGTTTCAGGATAGCAGCCTGACAGCTGAAGCCGTGATAAGAGGCTGCGATAACTACAGCACTGCAGTTCACCTCCTCCACGGGGAATTAGTGTGGATAGTTGGAGTCCCAGTAAGAGGATTCTGGTTTGTTCATGCATCTTAAAGAACAGCACTAGATACATGATTAAATCCCACAGGTTTCGCATTGAGGGTAAAATCTTGTTTCCTGACAGTGGCTCACCAGAAGAAATCTCTGTTGGCTTCACTAATTGCTCGGGCCGTCTCTAATACATGATTAGCACAATAAAGTGACTTACACGCCAACTGGGGCCTTTCTCATTACCTGTCTGTGTGAGGATCTTATTAAGATGTCATCCATGCGTGGCCGGATTCAGCAACACACTGCTTCCTATAAACAAGGTGGTTGTCAGGTTAAATCTCCAAGTTCAACACGAGAATGTCTGCAGTTCAGAGAAACAGCTGACCTCTCCTCTAATGATATTTTCTCTGTATGGTATAAAGAGATTGTCAGACCTCAATCTGTTGTCCCGTCCTCCGGCCTCCTGTCTGGAGTAATCTTGATGAAGGACTAATAAGCCAAAAAGACAGCGGCTCCTAACAGTGGCCCCCCCAGAGGGCCCCCACAACCTTCCAAAACATCCACCGTTAACCCTTCATCACCCAAACCTGGTCTGAAGTATGCACGCTCAAATGCTCGAGTAATGAAAGGGATTTGAACAAAGCCAGGAGGGATCAAAGCAAACGTCCTGCAGTAATATTTGGAAGATAAATATGACGGTAAAACATTGCATTCCATTTAGCTTTGGAGATTGTGTCTGTCTGTCAGCTTAGCTCAGACAATACTACTAGGAATTCACAGCAGGGGAGTCAGGACAGACCAGACAGACCTGTTTTTGTTGTTCTGGTGCAGACATCTCTCTGTAATGTAGGACTCTGCAGTTTGTGGCAGTCGTCTTATACATGTCCAAAAAGAATGCTGTATGTTTAAGACATCACATGCATAGAAATGTAAGGTGTATTGTAGGTGACACTATGTAGAAACAGGTATTTTTGTGCTGTAGCGCTGTTGTGGAACGTTTTATTCATCAATGGTCAGTTCAGTCAGTGGAAAGCGCACAGGAGCCCAAGAGATCTGCTGTCAGCTTTACTGAAGCTTGATCAAGGAGAATTGAGGATTCATCAATACACTTGTCATGACATGACACCACCTCAGTTCTGAAGAAACTGTCCTCTCTGGCTCGTGTATGCCCTCAGGATATTGAAATGGTCATACTCACTCTCCAGTATAAGGTATTTGCCAGCTGGTCATTGATCTACAAACAAGAAAATATGTTTCCCCTTAGTGGCCCGATATTATCTGACTTTGGAGAGGATTCTACGTTATGTACCTATCTGTTGTGTCTATAGAGTGAGATAGCCCTATTCTCTCGGTTACCATAGTAATGATCAGAATGGTTCCTGCTTTCCTAAAAGCATACAGCTGCTCTGTAGAGAGGTCAGTGTCCATTAGAAATTTAAGGTTTAACATTAGCCCTACAGTGACCTCAGGACATGTGCTTGACCCTGTGTAAACCCCACATGTGGCATGCTGGAATAGAAAATGTCCTCACAAGCACCTCCTGTTTCAGAGTGCAATACCACTGTCATGAATATAGACAGATGTACATTACTTATGATCAAAAACTAGCGAGTTGACAACTTTGCTAACAGCCAAACATCAAGCAATGTCAACAACGCAAGACATAGCAGCCAGCTAATATTACTTACTAGTCCAACAGCAGTCAGTCTTTCACCAAGCTCTCCCCAACGACTAAAAGTCAGTCCCGGACTTACTCTTGTCTGGCAGCTTGTTGCTCGGTCACTCTCCTTTTCTTATCTTCCTCTGTTTACTGAAGTAAACATTGGTTTACTTCACTTTATGATGACTGATCAGGAATGAATGCAATGTCTTCTCTGGAGGAACACTGTGTGGTCTGAGAAAATAACCCTATTGATGCCATCATACTGAGTTGCATTATGGTAAGTGTCGAAGCCAGAGATACAGAGTTCAGCCCATACAGACTAAAAGGGACTAATGTCTCAGCCTTGGCAGGACAAGACTATTGAGACCATTTTAAGTCTTAATCTGGTTTCAGTCCTCTGAACTCTTATCTCTGCATCTCAGTGTTTGGCAGCAAAATGTAAGTTCAGTCTGAATATCAGACGAGCTCTTTGGCTGCCTTATCCTGGTAGAGGGGCCCCGCATAACATATTAACTCACAAGGGCCTTCCAAATCTAAAGCCTGGTTTCCACTGCGTGGTACTCGACTCAACCCGAATCGCTTTTGGTACCAGGTATCTTTCTGGATTGCAGAAATGTAGGTGGGATTCAGAAGTGAGGCATAGACTTCACTTTACTTTGCCCATGTTCTAAAAAGTATTGTGATATGTCCCAGGTTAGCGCTGTGTTGGTTAGTTTGTGGTGATTTGATTAAATGTAAATGTATTTAAGAATATACCACCATGACACCATGAATAAAAACTCACCAACAATATTGAGGAAGTAATAATGAAAAAATATAGAAAACAAAAGAAATAAAAGTCAAATAATATTGGGATTGTTATCGGCCCAAAGACCTGTGGATAGAAGAAGATCAAGATACATGAATATATAGTAATACTACAGAGAAAAGTACTTTTTCTGACTGTTGAGCATGATTGTGTCTCCAAACAGGAATATTATAGAAATATTATAGTATATAACTGTAATAAAAACGTAACATGATAAAATAAGATTGAGCAGAAAAGATTGGATACACTAAAAATTTCTAGTGTTGATGCTCAACAAAAAAAACGTTTTCATGTTATGTCATGTCAGGTTTGAAGACAAACCTGACTATGTGGCTCGAGTGATGAACAGTGATGATGATGTCTGATCCTCTATGAGTGGATACGACCTGCCTGCCTCTCTCAGCATGTGTGGAAACTCAGTGAACCGAGGAGACTGCAGCTTCTTTCTCCTTCTGATCCACTGGAGGGCGCTGTGGTCGCAGGGGTACACCCAGTTGTGACACAGTGAGTTGGTCACCAGAGGGCGCTGGTGGCAATTTATTATTTGTGTTGCATTCTCAGGTTTTACTCTGCTGTGAGTCAACACATGGACACACACTGATGCTGTGCTGAGCTGCAGAGAACAGCAGCACAGGAAAAGCACGAGTACATATCAACGTGGAAGACACAATCATAAACTTGTTGACATCTGGTTTTAAGAATTTCTTTCACAGAGGACACATATAGGCATGAGCTGTCAGTCATTTACCTTCAATACTTGAATAAAAAAAAAAACAGCTCTTACAACTATGATGCAGAATAAATCAATGAAAAAAACCTGTAACAAATTCACCCCAAACAAAATGTCAGTCAGGCATGTTGATACAAAAGATCAAATGGATTCTTGTTTTAAAGGGTCAGTTCCTGAAATATGTTAAAAAGTTATTATTTAAACTCTACTGGTATCAAAACATGAAGATCTGAAGATATCTGTCTCTGAGATTTCTGTTTCCACTCCACACCACAAACTAAACATTCACGTCCGTGGTTTAGAGTCAGGCTGTTTCTGTCCTGTGTAACTTTTTGAAAACCTCTCTGGAATTTTCAAAGATGTTATTGTCCCTTAGTGCATCTAAATGTTAAGAGAGGGTCAAAACTACTCTCTGTAATATTTTTCCAACCAACCGGTCGTGGTGGATGACCGTCTACCAATGAGCTTGGGTCTGCCCGAGGTTTCTGCCTGTTAAAAGGAAGTTTTTCCTCGCCACCGTCACCAAGTGCTTGCTCATGGTGGAACTGTTGGGTCTCTGTAGATAATATTATAAAGAGTACGGTCTAGACCTGCTCTGTATGGAACTTGTCATGAGATAACTTTTGTTGTGATATGGCTCTATATAAATAAAATTGAATTGAATTGAATTGAATTGTACAGGGTGGATAGGCAGAACCTTTGTCATTTGTATCTGGAGAACATATCAGATTGTCTGTGGCACTATAAAAGAGTTTTGTGCTCATTAATAACACAACATTGTACGTTCTTTTAGTAATCTGTGAAGTAAAGTCTTATGTGTGATTGTCTGTTGGACTCTTAACATGTTGAACCAGGTTGTAAGATCGAGCCATATTTAAGAAAGTTTTAGAGGTGTGAGTTGAAGTATGAGCAATGTGTAAAAGAAAGTCTCATTTCATGTCATATCTGTGTTCTGTTGTTAAATTTGAGTAAATTTTGGTTTCAGTGCTTCATACCTTTCCTTTGGTCCTAGTTTCATGATGATGATGTTGAGTTTGTTCAGTTCAGAGAAATGAACGGTTGGACAAACAGAGGTATCACTACTAGAGGTATTGGTAGTACGAGGCACTGATGGGTGTGACAAAGCAGCAACAGTATTTGATGAGAAATTGTGAAATTGGAAATTCCTGCACACCTGGTGGATTTCTTATAGACTTGCTCATGATCATCAACCACCATCAACATCTGACAGGCTGAAAGCACGATACGAACAAACAAATGGTGTCCAAACATGCTTTCTGGCTTCATGTAAATTATGTACCAGCTATACCATGTGTGTCTGATGCTAAACATGGCAAACATCCAAATTATACAGTAGCAGGCTGTTTTTACTGGAGTCTGAGAATGCTTTTAAATTTTTAAGCGCCTCAGTTCTCAGCTGAAGCTTCTGCCAGAAGCTACAAACTGCTAATTTGGGCTGAAAGCATGTGGTGGTGTTCAACAAGTTCAGTCAGGCTTCGCCTCCTGTTTCTCATGCAAATCCAGCTTTGACTATAGCTGTACATTATATATGATTAACAGGCAAGTTATGTTCTATTCATGTCAATAGGAAAATGTATCGTCTGCATTTGATCAAATGTGTGTCACACCAAAGTGCTTCAGGAATGCTCATGTGCCTTATTTGCATGTCTCTAGACTGTGGGAGGAAACTTTGCAATTATAGTCATTCTGCTGTAAAACTATAGGTAAAGCATCATCATGTCAGCTCAGCTGTCACTTTATTTTGGCAATGAAGTATGAAAGTATGTTACAATGTCTATCTATCTATCGGCAGAATATAACAGAACTGGAATATGATATGTATAACTATGTTTTCATTAGTGTATGGTCACCTGAAAATAAAAATAAAAAATGTTTTTGTTTTTATTACTTTAGAATTACAGCCTCACATCTAAATATCGGCAAAGAAAAATGTCACACTACAGACATGATTTACCCTCAAAACGTAGGAAAATTCAAGGCAGTCGCAGTGATAACACTGCTGAAGCTGTCAGATATATAGTTTTGGCATCAGACACAAAGATGCGCTAGCAACACGCACCTACTGCCGCATACTCCCATGTTAATTTGAGAAGAGAAATTTCGATCAGATTCAAACCCTGGGCCGCTGGGGCAAGGTGGGCACCCACACCGCACTTTCCACAGGAAATGCAGTTTTCTAGTTAAGCTTTGCTTTGTCTTTCACAACTTACCTGGAAAACACCACAGCCAGTCTAACCTGTTATTCGATTGGCCTCTGACAGAGTAAATAAACCCACTCATTGTCTTAACCACCCTCATTGTCTCATATGACTTTGAAGTTGAATGGTCTTTCCACAGAATTCTTTTTTATTTGTTCAATAATTGTTTAACAACATTCCAGTAACTGGACTGGAAGCCTTTATGCAGAAACTCCTACAGCAGATTCAAAGTGTTTCTCTCCTATCCTATTTTTGTCGCAACTTTTCTGTGTACACACACTTTTTATTTACTTTTTAGCTGTTAAGCTAACCCACATTTACACTGATGCTGTTAAAAGTCAGTGTTGCCCCCTTTAGATGAACAAATCATAAGAAGAAAACAAAGAAACAAACATCATGCTAGGAAACGTAACAGTGATTCATAAAGTCAATAGTGTATCAAACATGTATTAATTATCCCTAACAAATGCAGTGTTTGCTTCTGTTTACGTAACATCTGCTAAAACCTACAGCATCCAGCTGTTTTAGCAAACTATGAGAATTTTTTTAGAAATGAATTGGACTTGAGGCTGAGAAAGAAAAGTTGTAAAATATTGTTGGTTTTGTTGTTTTCATGAGATTCTTTATGTTAATATTAAAAACTCGACATCTGGCAAACATTATCATTCAACTGTGACTGCTTTTCAGCGTAAAGCGTCATTAATGTAAACACAGGGTCTGCATCCCCGAGTCACAGTCTACCCATCGAGTGCCAAGCTTGATCCAAGATGTGATAGAGGCAGGTCTGTATAAGATGTGGGTGCAACAGTGTCTGATTTCCCAATTCACCCATTCCATTTTCCTGCAACCAGACATGAGCCAGGAATCAGACAGTAATGTGTACAGTATGTGCGGTTAAAGATACAATTCATGATAAACAAATATCTTTCTCCTGTATTTTACCTGGAGGTTTTTTTTAAGATGGAAAGTGGTCCCAGACAACAACATCCTGTACCCCACAGAACCCCACAGTCTTTAATGTGGCTTTCACCCCAGGCTTTACTGGAGTCTTAATTCAAAGTTTGTACGTCTATAATATAGAGTACTTGTATTTTTGTAACCGAGGGGTCATTAACTCTGGTGCTTACAAAGTTAGAAGGGCCCTCGTGGAGGTCTTATGAGCCAGATGTTTGTTTGTTTGTTTTCAGGTTTATCTTTAAAAAAAAATTAAAAGTTCAGGAACAGCTGATCCTGTCAGCAGCCTCTGCCTATATATATATATGCTAGAATACAGCATAAGATTTTAATGAAATCATACCTGAATTTGATACTATTTATGTTCTGCATTTTTTCCAGAAATAGTTATTCAGTGTATTTCCATTCTGTAATTACCTCTCCATATAAAGTTTTCACTGGATCTGGCGGAGTGCCTCATTCTCACGCAGTGCATTCATGTGCACAAGGGATTGAAGACAATGAAGCATGTAATCCAGTGGTACTGTTTGCAGTTTGATCTGACTGATATCAGTCTGTTGTTTACTGTTTAATCGCCTACATTCTGATTACTGCTACTGCTAATCCAACATTCTCTACTGCTGCTGCTTCTTATTAAAATTGTCCTAATGAGGTTTTTATTGTGAAGCAATCACAAGGATCAGGCCTGCAATGGTGAAAACACACCTGAGAAAGTCATATTTCTGCCATCTGTTCAAAAATGTATTCTTAAAATGAATCTTCTGATATATGATTTCAGTTTCCTTTACATGTTTTCAAGTCTTGCAGTCCAGAAAATGTGAGAATATCATTTATTTATTTTCTTCCTCTCTTATGTTTTCCTTATGATCATCAAAAACATCTGTCGCTTTCAACTTTCAGTCGGATCAAAACATTTTCACTGTCACTTTGCAGCCTTCTCTCTGATCATAAGGAGCCATCAGCTGCTTCAGAGGACAATGACACAAGAATGAATGCACATTTTGTTATCGAACAGCTCCATGCAGGCGTGTCCGTGTATCTGTTTCCATTTTTCAAAGATCAGGTCTTTTGTCTCTCTGTCTGATCTCATCCTCATCTCAGTTAGATCATTGTACTTCATTGTATTCAGGGTTGGGCCAAAAAAACAGATTTTACTGTAGTTCCGAGCTACATTGCTGAATTGCTGCTCCCCTGTGAGCCAGGATGCGGACTCAGAAGGGCTGGCTGTTCCTGAGTCCTGGCTCTCTTTTGCACATGTCCTAAATGTTTTATTGTTAGTATTTATCTTTATTGTTGGTTATTATTTTATTTGCCTCCATCCTGAAATGTGTAAATCCTGGCTGAAGAGCACTTTGTAACTTTGTTTTTGTGCGCTGTTTAAATAAAGTTTAATATTTGTGCATACTTCTGTGGAATGCATATAAAGAATATCTGCAGAATTTGACCATTTGCATGGTTTCATGAGGCTGTAAACTGTAATCTTGTGCAAACAGAATGTTGTGTGCTGAAAAAGATCAGCCAGATAGAGTTCTCTGAAAGTATTATGTCACCTCGTGCAAATATTTGCTTTCATCTACCCTAATGACAGACTTTGACAGACACTTTTTGTGACTCATTTACATAAGAAAATTATTTCAGCGGATCGATCTACATGAAGCCGCAGATATGACGCAGTTTGAAGCTGCAAAGTTGAAGTCCAGACTAAATGTGGAATTTTCCACAGCATAAACAGTCAAAGTGTATGCAAAATTTCAACTGTGATAACTTTCTGATAATCTTGTTTAATTTCACCCTGTGTCTATTTTAACCATCTTTTGGTGCTGTTATGAGCTGCTTTAGTTTGGGAAAAAAAGTTTTTACCCCAACGTCTTTGGGATATCTACTCATCTAACTCAGGTATATACAAACTGTGTCTTTGTTTGAGGCCTGTGACTGAGCTGTTTAAAAATGCACTGTCTTAGAAATGTGGGTGTAGTGACAAGACTGTGTTTTCTGTGCAGACTAAATGTTTGAGTTGGGAATTTGAACCAAAGCAGACAGGCACGCGATTGGAGAAGACATTTTCAACAGAATGATGGCAAAATGCTTCTTTGATTCTCTGTGGTGGTCGGGGTTGTGGTGGTTGGGACACTGGGTTGATGTATTTGTTCTCGTACGGCAGCAGTCTGCGAATGGAAGCACAGATCACGACTTTCACGTAACAGTTGCGATTCTGTGATTGTTACAGTCACATGATGTACCGTACATAAAAAACGCAGTCCCTGATCAGCCCTTGAGCTCCAACTACAACAACATGTGCGCTACACTGTAGAGAGTCTGAGAGTCTCCGCTCACTCCCACACAAGCCTTCAAGAACAGGAACAAGAGTAAAACAGACCTTAAATATGATTACTGTACCGCCGCAGCAAACAAGCAGAACAAGCAGTAACATTATGCAGCACTGTCGCCTAGTAATTATTTTACACTGATTTGTTTTTCCACTTATCAAAAAGAAAAATATTTGCATATTATTTGCATCATTACATAATTTTATAATCGAAGTTTTTCATGGGGAGGATGAGCTTTATTTTGGTACCCTTTCAGAAGATGCAGTGCATGCATTGGGGTGGAAATTTGTGCTTTTAAATGAAATGTCTGAAACTGTTGGATGGATTGCCATGAAATTTGCTTCGAAAATTTAAGCATTGTAATCACTTTGGTGACCTGTCAAAGTAAAATCTGGCTGTGAATCAAGTCCAAATCGTTCCACACTAACAGACCCCGCCACCTTCACAAGCACTCTGAACCCTTTTTATACACAGTTTGACAACAGTAATCATCCTGCCCTTCCTTTTCATGAGCCTGCACATCCCCCCTTCACACGGGAGGTCCTGGCAAGGCACCAGGGTCAGGTGGCATACCAACTAAGGTTCCTAAGCTCCCTCGACATGGAGCTCTCTCCCATCCTCTACTCTATCCTCTGGAAATCCTACAGAACAGCGTCGATACCCAAGCATCACCCACCATCATACCAGTACCCAATAAAGCCCACCCTTCAGAATCCAGCTCCTTCTAGCCAGTCACACACACTTCAATAATCACGGGCCAGGGGCGACGTTTAGCTCAGTTGGTAGAGCAGCCGCCCCATGTGCGAAGGCTCAGTCCTTGCTGCGAAAGCCCAGGGTTCGAATCCGACCTGTGGCTCTTTCCCACATGTCATTCCCCGTCTCTCTCTTCCTGCATTCCTGTCACTCTTCAGCAACAAGTGAAAAATAAGGAAATTAACGACCAGCAGACATACTTAATGCCAAAGAAAACATGTAAACAGAGAGCAGATGAGTGAAGAAATGTCCAAGTGCCGTCAAACAGGTTGTGGTAAACACCTGTGAAGAACTGACTCCTTCCTTCATCATATTACAGTTGCTGGCGGTTTTAACAAGTTGAAGCCTGAATTAAACACAGACAAACAGAAGACTTCAAAAGCACATGGATCTCATTAGCTCACCATAAAACACTGTATCCCAAGGCCTATCAGAAATAAAGCTTGAAAAGGCCAAAATAATAATCTTTAAAAAGAATAAATAAATAAATAATCACGGGCCAAACGAAGGACGGAGGATGCTGTGGTATGCACCACTCAGGAATCACCAGGTTATGCTACAATCCTCTTTGGTGAGGCGGCTTCACCTTAAGTACAATTCCGTGCCACCAAATGATTGGTACTTCACCACAACATTCCCACACACCTCACCAACTAGACTGACATCAACAGCAGACCGCAGGCTGCTCGAAAATAGGCACAGCATCATCATGTTTACTGCTATTAAGCTAATGTTGGCTAGCATACTAAACTAATATGGTGAACATGATATAAACATTGACCTGCTTCACATTATTTTGCTAACGTTGTTGTGTGTAGAGCATTCAACCCAATGTTCGTAGTTTTGTGATATATTAACGATGGATTGGACATGCAAACATGACTCCAAATAAATGGTAAAGTTATCAACACAGAATGTTATTATGTTTGCAACCTGTTTTGCACCCAGTCTTTTTTGCAGGCAGTCTTTAAGGGTCAAGAATTATTGCAAACATGTCCTTCCTCATGCTTCAAGTCACTGTGGACTTTGTCATCCTTTCCCTAACTTTGACCAAGAGGTGTGTGTTCTTAAACTGAACCATAAAAGAGTTATGCTTTATGTAATCATGCTTTAGATGTTGCTGTCAGCGCTGTATTGTGAAGTTGGTGAACGTTTTGCAGATATGTTAAGCATGTTAAGCATCAATATTTCTCAACTCGACAGATGCATTCATTTTGTCATTGTGCTGATAAAAAATGTCACCATTCATTTCTCACAAAACTTATTTGCTCTTTAAATTTAGTACAACATAAATGTCATTTTTAGGATGCATTGTAGCAAAAGCATTGAATGCATTACACCGGTTTTGGTCATTGTGTGTTCACATTCAATTAAAATATCCATCAATCCACACATTTTAATCTGGCCACACATACGGAATCCACAAAAATAAGAATTCTGTTCAGCCGATGAAAAGAATATGTACTGTACTGTACTGTAATGTGTGTCTCTGTGACTTTTAGACCACAGCACAGTTAAGACATTTAAGTGATGACAGATACAAACTTCATGTTCTCTCAAATTACAGACAATGGCAGTCACAAAGCTATCATCACATCAGATGTAAAGTGACAGTTCTCAGCACCCTCAAGGCCTCGAGTTTATAGCTTCCTTGAGGGGCTTCTAACAAATCTTTCCATATCTTACTTGTTCATAATGACAGGTTTCATTTTTGCACATAACAGAGGAATCTGTGCATTGTATACTTATATATGACATTTAAACAAAGCACAATTAAGAGCATGCAAGGCAGCCTTGGGGTGTGAGGTAGTAGTTTATAGTGATAGGGATGAGATGCCTGGGTGCTCAAACAAGTCACCATAATAGCCTTAATATAATTTGAACAGGTGAGTTCTATAAAAATTCACCCTCAGTACAGTTGTCATGAACGGGGAAATTAGCTATAGAGACCAAAACTGTTTTTGTACCAGGCTGTAAACATGTTTATTTCTGCTGTGAAGTTGGACATTTTAACATGGAGAGGACTTGTTCTGTAGCCAGCCTCAAGTGGCGGTTCGAGGAACTGCAGTTTTTGGCACTTCTGCATTGGCTCGACATACAAGTACAGAAGTTGGCACTTGGTTGTTGCAGAGAGGACACAAGACTGGTGAAGTCCTGCAGTATACCAGTTTGTCAGTGTGCAACAACCCTAACCCTAGATTGAAATGTAATTGATACAGTACACCGCAGCAGAGAAAAGTACTTAGGAATTTGTAAAGCGTATTGTCTTGTTGTTACGACCAGCGTAGGGGTAGAAGGAAGTAACATAAAAACCAGGTGTTAAGGTTTAAAACAAAGGTATTTATTAACTGAAAATTCAAATTGTTTTTAACAAAAGGAGGTGAGGAGCGAAAGGGAACAAAGGGCGAGTGGATGCTGTTTAAAAGAACAAATAAATATAACAGAAAGAGAACTCTAAACAGAGCCTATACTTTCTGGGTGAAACGAAACAAGAAAGAAAAACCTCACTATCTAACTTACTTATCCAAAACAAAAAACACATCAAAAACATGAATCCAACATAAATACTGTGTGCAATCAGTACAATCTATAAACTAACTAAGCCCTGCCCCGTCCCAGTAATCAAACAAAAATAACCTCCACAGGCAACAAACGAGTTAACCACTGTTAATGTTCACGATTTCAATGACGAGGCGAGCTCACAGATACAAAAGACAAAAACAACAACCACTGGACACCATCTACCATAGAACCATTCCATTCATGACTCAAGACAGCTTCTTTATCCCACCCTTGAACTGGAACAGACTGGTTTCTGGTATTATGCACTGCTATACTACTGCATTAGTGGAATTAACTGCAAGACAAACAAAGTGTCACACGGCTGTGTCATCAGTCATGTCTCTCATCAGCTCGTCTTCACAACGGTATAACTGCTTGAGGTTTTTCATCACTGTCAGATCATTGTTTCACACCAGTTGGTAGTATCACGGTCATGGCCGCTCAGCATTGTTCATTTTCTTTAAACTGTTATTCTTGCCATCTTTTTGTGTCTTCAGGATCATCACGTCCTTGCCTCCCTGTGTCCCTGTCTGCCTGTCCAGCCTGCTCCACCCAGAACTGTCCACACCCGCCCTAGTTCCCCCTGTTTGTCCTCTACTCAACCATGTCCCATCATTTCCCTCTGAACATTGCGATAAACCTTTTTTTATCATATCCTTGTCAGAGACTGCGCTTGAGTCTGCCCTCACTGATCATAACACAAAGTTCACAAGTTCTACGTGCTGATATTTTTAATATATTTGTTTGTCTTGGTACTGAATTCTCTTCTCTTGTGATGTATAAATGCAGTGGTTGGAAGTAACTAATGAAATATACCCAAGTAGCTAGCTACTTCATCTTGCGCTTCCATGCTTCCACCCTGTAAATATTGTACTTTTTATTCCATTACATTTATTTAACAACTATTTTTTCTGGTAATTCTGCAAAGTATGTCTTGCCTATGTTTGTTCTGTATGTACAGTATGTGTGTTATAGGTGAGACTGTCCAATACGTGTAAAGTACATCAAATTATATCACATGTTAACACATCTATATATAATATATACCAAATATAATACTCTAGAGAGTCTACTCTGCATAATGGGTACATTTACTTTGGTATCATTTTCAATGTAGGACTTTTACTTGTAATGGAGTATACTGTGTGTAATTATTCATAATTAATAATTAGGTCTATTGTAAACAAGATCTTCAATCAGACTTCATTAATAAATTACTTAACTTACTTCCAATGAAAGGAATGAAGAGGTTTTTAATGCTAATCCAAATCACATAAGTAGATAACAAATAACAAAAGTATATAACAGCTTAACCTGTGAGCTGAAGATGGTTAGAAGAAGATTTGGGGTAAGCGTGTCATCATGTCATGATGATCAGGAAAACATTTGCTGGATTTGCGGTGAACATAAGTGTGCATTAAGGGCCTTGGGATACAGTGTTTTATGGTGAGCTAATGAGATCCATATGCTTTTGAAGTCTTCTGTTTGTCTGTGTTTAATTCAGGCTTCAACTTGTTAAAACCGCCAGCAACTGTAATATGATGAAGGAAGGAGTCAGTTCTTCATGGGTGGAGAGTTTACCACAACCTGTTTGATGGCACTTGGACATTCCTTCACTCATCTGCTCTCTGTTTACATGTTTTCTTTGGAATTAAGTATGTCTGCTGGTCGTTAATTTCCTCATTACTCACTTGTTGGTAAAACATACTTAGCTATATCCCAGGGTGGTGACCCAAACCAAGAAGTACACCTTGTTATTATCTGAGGATTAATTCACAAACCCAAAACAAAGAAATACCAATGAACCAGGAAGACGCCTACTTATTATCACATGCTTGATTACCTTATTTATCTGCAGCCTGCTATGTCTTACTGTATCTGAGAAATTATAGAGACAAATGACTAAAAAGTTCAAACAAAACTCAGAAGAATCAGAAGAATCACTGATTGGATTTAGAGCATGTGAAGAATGTGGAATATCCAACACTATGACTCACTTTCAAAAAGGAGAGGTGCCACAGTGAAATAATTACAGACGAGTGCTGGGTGTCTGTCTCCTCCTACGTATAGATGAGGAGGGAGAGGTCCGACTCATGCATATAAGTATCAGCTTCAAGACACTAAAGGCACCACATCTTTACAGGACATCTCTCCAGACCTTAGGAAAACACCTTGAACTAGGTAAGTGGCAGAGATCACTGCAGTCACAGGACCTCGGCTCTTTGAAATGACCACACTATGTCTGAGCACCTGGATGATGTATTTGTGAATTTGTAATAATTGCCTGTGTTTTATTTGATTTCAGCCGTCAGATTCAGAGGCACAATGGCAGGTTAGTGAACTGTTTGCTGAGGCATCATCACTGAAGAGATTTGTATTATCCCAGGACAGGATTCATCCTGTCTACATCTACAATGTCTGAACATGCCAAGCCTCAGTAATTGCACAAGATGTGTTTCCTCTAAGCGCTAAAAGCTCATCAATTGATAATGTTTTCCTATCGACAGATGCAAGTTTTCAACAGGCGTTCCTGGAAGCCCACAATGCCTACAGGGCAAAGCACAGCACACCACCGATGACCCTGAACAGCGAGCTGAGTGCTACAGCTCAGAAATGGGCCGATCACCTGCTGGCAAATAAGATGATGATGCACAGTCAGACTAAGGATGGAGAGAACATCTACAATATGTCCAGTTCACAGACCCTCAGTCTAACAGGTGGATTATAGACCCAAAATTTTAAAAAGTCGTTCTTCTTTTCGCAGTCACATCTCTCAAACTTCCACTTCCATCCACGTGACATGTTTATATCATGTTCATTTTATGCATTTTTTTTTATTCCTCTCATTATTTTCCTTTAGGGAAAGAAGCTGTAGATTCGTGGTACAGTGAGATCAAGGATTACAACTGGAGCAGTCCCGGATTCACCGGCAATACTGGTAAAACTCAACCCACCTGATGACTTCCAAAGGATAGATATGTTGCTCTGTCACAATTAGTCACGTTTAGTGGGACAGATAACTTAGGGTTTATATTGACTTTGTGTTTGTCGTTTCATTTAGCTTTAGATGTAGGTATACAGAATTCTGAAGTTGATGCAACACTGGAAGATACTTTGACCTTACTACACTGCTGTGTCATTTCCTGCAGGTCATTTTACCCAGGTGGTGTGGAAAGACAGCACTGAACTGGGCGTGGGAATGGCTACGAATGGAAAAACGGTCTTTGTGGTTGGGCAGTACCGGCCAGCTGGCAACATAAGCAACGAGGGATACTTTGAGAAGAACGTGCTCCCACTAGGTAACATACAACCACACCTTTACATGTTTTATCTGCAGAAGTCAACTTTCAAGTTTGCAACTGAAGAAAAAAACAAAAAGTGTCTGTTTGATTCAGATATTGAGAACTTCATTGCCCAAACATGTTGTCAATCCAGGATAATTGTGCCTTCAAGTTATGTTTTAGTTTCAAGTTATGATTTTGTCCAAATTAGCATGATGTCACAAAGATGTGCATTTAACATAACGTTATAGACAAAGAAGATAATTTTCAAGGCCATTATTCAGAGTTGCATGTTGGAGTCGTCAAACATCTTCTCATGCTTTAGCTTCATCAGTTGAACACTGGCATACCTCACTTATTTACTATCACTTTCCAGCATAAAGGCTGTGCATTTTATAGCTGGCAGAGAGGTGGATGGAGCAGATAACACCTCCAGTAAGGGAGGCGGAGAGAGCCCAAAGAAAACGTGCACACTGCTGTAGATGACCTGGACCTTCCCTGCAACCTCCAGCCCACGACTGCTAAATCCTCTGTGTTGTAAAGAATTTAAAAAAACATCAAATAAAAGTTTGTCTCATAAAACTGTGTCGATTCAGAGTTTTTTCAGTGTGTTGAGGTTCAATATAAAGTTTGTAAATCAATGAGGCATTGGTGTTTCCAGTTTATGTTACAGAGTCTGTCTCACCTATGGTATTAATGGTATATAATATACATAATATATATATGGTTTATAATTGAGTTCAGATTTGAGTAAAAAGCTTCTTCATGACTACTCTCATTTTAGCTGCTGCTCATTTTTTATGAGCAATCAGTGCTGAGCAATATTCACATGATTATCAAGCACACATCACTGATTCACACCATTTGAATAGATCCACAGTGCAGGTTAAATGAAAGACCTGAACACTTCACTGTAAGATGTGGATGCCTCATTAGGGAAAAATGTATCTTTCTATAACTTATTTAAGATGTTTATAAATCTTAAAGGACTTTAGTCACAAACTCTTTAAACACTGCAGTCAACACTGAAAAACAAACTGACTAAAAAATGACCATTCACTGTTTTGTTTTGCACTGGTTTTACAGTGTAACATTTTGCATTAAATCTGAAATGCAGAATTTATAATTCAAGAACTACATTACAAATAGTTCACTTTAGAAAGAATCTCTCTTTATCCACCTTGAGTTTCTAATGCATTTACTGTTTTGTGAAAATATAATCCATAAAGTACCACTAGGCGGCAGCAAACACAACAGAAACTGCTTCTTTGCTCTGCATGTTAAAGCCTGCAGAATTTTTCCGCTGACATATATAACTCATCAATTCATTGAAAATGTGATAAAATTAAAATCCTCATTTTACTTTTATACTATAGCATGTGCAATATTTATGAGTTGAAAGCAACAGTGTGTAGAATTTTGTATTTTTGTGATTGAGTGCCTTCAGTTTCAGAGTGTAATCCCACTGTGGTAAATATGGACAGCTGTACACGTGTGTTTGTTATTATTTGCTTTAATTCCACTTTTATTTTTATTTTTTTTTACAAACTTCAAAAATGAAATTTGTGCTCAAGACTGCATTGTATGCCGGTAACCACACAGGGAAGGGAAGGGAATTTGCAGCCATGCAAAGATGCAGCATATCAGAGGACGTCGGAGAGATAGGAATGAATGAATTCTCTGTCTGCTGGTTTTGCCTAATGTCCACTGTCCAGGATTTAGAAGCGGGATGGTGTACGAGGTAAACATGTCCATCATGAACGCGTCACAGGGTTGATCACGACAACAGTCACGTGTCCTGTTAGGATGAAACTCCCGATCTTTTCCAGCCATGCATGCATCGAGAGGGCTGCGGAGTGACAGTAACATGCAAACTGATCATGTGATCATATGTGGATGTGATCACCTTAGCCCTGAATATGTAAAGGTCACCATAAAGTATTCTAATAGCACTCACAGAATAATTACAGATAAATGCTGGGTGTCTGTCTCCTCCTACGTATAGATGAGGAGGGAGAGGTCCGACTCATGCATATAAGTATCAGCTTCAAGACACTAAAGGCACCACATCTTTACAGGACATCTCTCCAGACCTTAGGAAAACACCTTGAACTAGGTAAGTGGCAGAGATCACTGCAGTCACAGGACCTCGGCTCTTTGAAATGACCACACTATGTCTGAGCACCTGGATGATGTATTTGTGAATTTGTAATAATTGCCTGTGTTTTATTTGATTTCAGCCATCATATTCAGAGGCACAATGGCAGGTTAGTGAACTGTTTGCTGAGGAATTTATAGAGGCATCATCACTGAAGAGTTTTGTATTATCCCAGGACAGGATTCATCCTGTCTACATCCACAGTGTCTGAACATGCCAAGCCTCAGTAATTGCACAAGATGTGTTTCCTCTAAGCGCTAAAAGCTCATCAATTGATAATGTTTTCCTATCTACAGATGCAAGTTTTCAACAGGTGTTCCTGGAAGCCCACAATGCCTACAGGGCAAAGCACAGCACACCACCGATGACCCTGAACAGCGAGCTGAGTGCTAAAGCTCAGAAATGGGCCGATCTCCTGCTGGCAACCAGGACCATGATGCACAGTCACACGCAGGATGGAGAGAACATCTTCAATATGTACAGTTCGCGGCCCCGCAAACTAACAGGTGGATTATAGACCAAACCTTTTATTAACTTATTCTTTTTTTCCTGGTCACGTCTCTCAAACCTCATTCTCAAATGAATCAACTGCCAAGTGAAATGTTTGTATCAAGTTCATTTTATGCAATCTTTTTTATTCCTCTTTCGTTCTTTTGTTTTAGGGAAAGAAGCTGTAGATTCGTGGTACAGTGAGATCAAGGATTACGACTGGAGCAGACCTGGATTCATCCGCAATACTGGTAAAACTCAACCCACCTGATGAAATTTCATCAGGTGGGCTTCCATAGGAAGTCAGTGAACAGAGATACATTAGAAATGTGTAGATGAGCACAAAAGTTACTTATTGGTTATGTTGCTCTGTCACAATTAAGATAACTAAAAATAACTGAGGGTTTATGTTGACTTTGTATTTGTAGTTTCATTTAGCTTTAGATGTAGGTATACAGAATTATGAATGTTTATTTCATTTTCAGGTCATTTTACCCAGGTGGTGTGGAAAGACAGCACTGAACTGGGCGTGGGAATGGCTACGGATGGAAATACAGTCTTTGTGGTTGGGCAGTACCGGCCAGCTGGCAACATAAGCAACGAGGGATACTTTGAGAAGAACGTGCTCCCACTAGGTAACATACAACCACACCTTTACATGTTTTATCTGCAGAAGTCAACCTTCATTGACCAGACATTTTGTCAATGCAGGATAATTGCGCCTTCAAGTGAATTCAAGTTATAGTTTTATCCAAATTAGCAAGATGACATAATGAAGACCAGTGTTGGAAAATAACTAAGTACATTTACTCAAATACATTTGCTTAACATGAGGACTAGGTACATTTAACATAACATTATGGACACAGAAGATAATTTTCAAGGCTATTATTCAGAGTTGCATGTTGGAGTCGTCAAACATCTTCTCATGCTTTAGCTTCATCAGTTGAACACTAGCATACCTCACTTATTTACTATCACTTTCCAGCATAAAGGCTGTGCATTTTATAGCTGGCAGAGAGGTGGATGGAGCCCAAAGAAAACGTGCACACTGCTGTAGATGACCTGGACCCTCCCTGCAGCCCACGACTGCTAAATCCTCTGTGTTGTAAAGAATTTAAAAAAACATCAAATAAAAGTTTGTCTCATAAAACTGTGTCGATTCAGAGTTTTTTCAGTGTGTTGAGGTTCAATATAAAGTTTGTAAATCAATGAGGCATTGGTGTTTTCAGTTTATGTTACAGAGTCTGTCTCACCTATGGTATTAATGGTATATAATATACATAATATATATATATGGTTTATAATTGAGTTCAGATTTGAGTAAAGTATTCACATGATTATCAAGCACACATCTCTGATTCACACCATTTGAATAGATCCACAGTGCAGGTTAATTAAAGACCTGAACACTTCACTGTAAGATGTGGATGCTTCATTAGAGATCTGTTTATCACTGTGCATTAAAATTGTGTAATGTTGCTCTTACTCTTAGAAGTAACAATAAATACTTTGTACGCATGCATGAAGAGTTAAGACTTGGTCTCAGCTCCTAAATTCTTTAATGTTAACTGGACGTTGTAGACAGGACTGAATATAGCTCGCTTCAGGGAGCTGTGATTTCTGTGTTGTGGGCCTAATTCAGAGAAACACCAGGTGCTGAGAAGAAGTCCACATGACTTGTCTGCACTCTTACACTCACACACACACTTAAATTGAAGGCATGTTCTTTTTTAATTTGTTAAGACAAGGGCTAAAGGTCATGTATAAAATAGTTTCTCGCATCAGAGGGGATAGTGGGGTTAGATAAATAGGGCTGGCAGCTGGAAAGCTAAGCAAACCATGCCATTCAAATGAAACTCTATTTGAAGCCGGCGTAGGTTAGCCTGAACAGCTGTCAAGCCCGAGTGTCTTTTCCTTGTGTAGAAAAAAATTTTTACCTACTGTGTCTCTCACATCTCTAGACAAGGGCATAACATATTTTATTGGCTGAACTGTGAACTACAAGAATTCTGGTTGAGTCTGAAAAATAATGAATAACAGAACAGAAAATACAAATAAATGCGCTTCATTTTTAGGTCAAGCCCTGAAAAGACAGAAACAAGTAAACAAACATGTGACCCAGATCGAAAGATTTTACAGGACCTCCACAGATGAATATCATTTGAACTGGTAACTATATCTTTCTATAACTTATTTAAGATGTTTATAAATCTTAATGGAGTCACAAACTCTTGAGACACTGCAAAAAAAGATAAAAGATTTTTTATGACCATTCACTGTTTTGTTTTGGACTGGTTTTACAGTGTAACATTTTGCAGAATTTATACATTACAGATAGCTCACTTTAGAAAGAATCTCTCTTTATCCACCTTGAGCTACTGCTGCATTTACTGTCTATGTGGAAAACATCCAAAAAGTACCACTAGGTAGCAGCAAACACAACAGAATTTGCTCTGCATGTAATAGTCTGTTGAAAAAAAGAGGACCTGCACAAATGAGGAAGTGCAATGCATTCACAAAACAAACAACCTAAACTGTGGACTGAACTAACAGTCTGGGCTGCCCAGCTAACTAACAGAGTTAGCCTTAGCTAACAGCAGTTTACTTCACTGTCCATCAGGAAAATCACAGAGAATTGAGGCAGACCACTCGGAGGACATCAGAGGGAAAACCAGAAAACATTTTCTCCATAAAATATGATCCAGTTTCACCAAAATCAGTCAAATAGTTGGTGGTGTGTGACTCAGCGCTGTAAAGTGTTACATACTTCTCACTGGTGATTGTACCCAGTGCACAAAGTTACATAGCACAAAAAACAGGTGTACGGGGTGCAGAGTGGTAATGACAGAGAAACCATTCACCTGATTACAAGCCAGCGTAGCATCAACATGATTTAAAATCCATTACATTATGTTGCTTTAATTCCACATTTTTCCCACAAACTTACTCGAAATTTGTGCACAGAAATTTCATTAGTATCAATTTAGCATTAAAAACTAAGGAAAATACATCCCAAGTATGCCATGTCAATGAACATTTCAGGATTATTTTTGATTTCACATCAGAATAGGAATAATATTATTAAATCAAATTATATCTCAAACAGAGATCTGATGTGTAAGCATTGACTTATTAACAACTTTTTGCATACTGTGAAGCAGTTCATCATTGTGACTACCGTTCCACGTAGTCACGATCTATCCAGGTGTATTTATTACAGGGGATGTTTGAAAATCAAGGCTGCATTGTATGCCGGTAACCACACAGGGAAGGGAAGTGAAGTCATGCAAAGATGAAGTGGACGTCGGAGAGATAGGAATGAATGAATTCTCTGTCTGCTGGTTTTGCCTAATGTCCACTGTCCAGGAATTAGAAGCAGGATGGTGTACGAGGTAAACCTGTCCATCATGAACGTGTCACAGCTCACAGTCTTTTCCAGCCATGCATGCATTGAGAGAGTTGCTGGGTGACAGAACCGTCAGTGAGTCCTGAATATGTAAAGGTCACCATAAAGTATCCTACAATCATTCACAGAATATTTGCCTTGTCGCCCATCAACCCTGTGTTGGGCAAACATGAAGTGCCCCCTTGTGGCTGTGTGTTCTCACAAATGTGACTTTTATTTAGCACCACTTCACTGACAACAACAAGGAAACTTGTCTTTCTTTCTTTCTTTCTTTCTTTCTTTCTTTCTTTCTGTCTTTCTTTGAGGTTTATCCATCATGCTGTTTTTATTTGTTGCTGAATAGAGGATGAATGGAGGATGAATCCAGTATTGAACAATGTACAGGCAGTTCCTCTGTGGTGTGGGTTTGACTTTTGTGTCAGCACCTGTTCAGGATTTTGGATGCATACATTCCATCCGGGCAGGATTAATGTGTTGAGTAATCTTACAATATAGAGTATTGTAAGAATTTATGTCAGTGACATTTTACAAAACACAAAAAAAGTCAAACTTAAAAGCTGAAATCTAACATTAATAACAGATATACCTATAAGTGCCATAATAGTGACACTTTGTTGTAATTTATGTAACAAACCTGGTCCATTGAACAAATCAACCTCTGTCGCCTACCAGTTGCACTGTGCATCACTAGTATTTCTCCAAATTAAGCACGTGGCGCACATTATAAGTAAACTGAATGTGCTTCACATTAAAATACTTACAGTCACATGTACATGTGAATAAAATACACAACTTACTACAGTTTTCTACAGCCATGCTATCAGCTCTGTTATCCTGTACTCACATTAGCATGCTAACAAAGTCACAATTACAATGCTAGCATGCTGATATCTAGCAAATAAGTTCATGTTAACCATGTTCACCATTTAGTTTAAGGTGTTAGCATGATAATTAGCATTTAACACATAGTATGCTGAGAGTAGAGTGTCTTTAAAATCGCTATATTTTGTCATGAACAAAGTATTTGATACATTCACACTTGATGACTTGACCTGATGGAAAGTGAAGTATCACCAAAGTTATATACACAATGTAGGGGAACGTGAATGTCTGAACCAAACATCATGACAACCCATTCACACAGTGGTTGAGATATTTCAGTCTGGACTGTTGGACAGACACTAGTCGCACTAGCATGGCTAACAACAACTAAAAGACATTGAGAAACAGCACATCTACCAAACAAACTAAACAAGCAACTACTGCATGATAATCCAGAGTTCAGGTTGCTTTCTAATGTAAAAATAAGTCTGACAGATCCCAGTTAATGAGACTGTTGCCAGAGAAGGGACTAAAAGCCTGAGACTTATGCTAGATCCAGTTAGAAAACCATCACCTGATATCAGTGAGTAGGCCAAGGTCCCAAATATACCCAAATATAACCATCTAATACTATAAGTGTGTTGCACTGTGAGATTTAAACACCAGAATAGGTCAGTTTGTGCACGCTGCATGTTGAATAAGCTGCAATCTTCCTTTGTTTGGGTAGTAATAGAGCAGAGGAGTAGTTTAAGGTAACTGAGATGGATGTGTGAACTGCTTTTTCATAATATAAAATTTCACTTGTGTTTTCGCATCATAAAAAGCTGCCTTAGTTATGTCGCTGATAAGGCTTTCAGAGTCAAAGTATCTGAATTTCCTGACACTAACAGTGTTGCAGAGACAGTGACAAATTGTGAAATCATTTCCTGTCTGAATTTTCTGTCTCTGTTTCAAAACCACATTTCCCATACACCCTGTTTTTTCCCAGTCCCTCCCCTCTGCTCTACACGATGGAAGTGATTTTTCAGCCCTCGGCTGCCAGGAACTCTGCAGTGCAGTCCTAACGTCATTAGAGCCGACCTGTCTTTCTGCTGATAACATTTTGGTAATGAATATGATGTGATTTATAGCCAGTGTAAGCTCATCACTAAAACAGATGATGTCAGTACACTCAGAAAGTCCACTGAAGAACCCAGATGACACCCACAATCACGTCCCAGAGATGACATGACAGTATATCATACAGTAGTATTAGACCCTCCCCCAGTGCAGCCAGCTGGGGCCTGCAGCAGCAGCCCCCTAACATTATGTTGTATTTTTTGTAACATGATATCCCGTGTTAGCAGGGTGGGCGGATGCATTGTGGACTTCCCCTGCATCATGCTGACCATCGTGCTCAGTACACTGTGGGGCTGTGGCTGTGCATACCCTGCTGGTGACTGTCTGGCTGTATTAGCATCAAATGGACTTCCTGACTCAAGTCTCTGGAGAGCAGCCAAACAGACAGAGCACTCTTAAAGACACAGTGAACGATAGAGGGAAATCAATGGAGGGATGCGTTTGTCTCTCTATATTTTTCAAAAGCAGTACACTTCAAATATGTATTTATTTGGCTAATACAGCCTTAATTATAAATATGGGAGACTGTATGCAGCATATTGCTCCACCTCTGCATTGTAGTTTGTTTGACTAGGTTTGTCATATTCATCTACAATACCATTTGTAATTTTGCTCTAATATGTACTCTGCTCTACAATTACAGAAGTGGTGAGTTTTTGATGTTTTGTGTAACAGATATACTATTGAGGTCACAAAGGCCTTAACTTCACTCTTTTAGACTGCAGATAATATTAATGCAGATAGTCCACTCTGCCTTTGGATATATGGGGAAAGAATGTACAAATAAAATTTGTTCTTTTAGCCTTCTCGCCCACTTTATGTAGTTTGTTTTAAGAACACGATGATCATTCCATTATCCATAGATAGTGATGGGTCAAAAATCGGTCAGCTTTGATGTGCAGTCCCCGCCAGAGACCAAGTCCGAATTCTGCTTCAATCAGTCGAATTGTATAAGTCTTCAAGAAAAGATGCAGGATTCATCAAAGTTGGCTGTAGATGAGCTTTATTATCTTCACAGACAAACAAAGCCAGAGTCTCCTGCGGAAAGACTGATCTGTCTGTCCCCAAACATCTCCTTTTATACCCTCAAATGTTATACACCCATGGCATAAAATCAGCCCATTTTTTATCTTCCATCTACGATATAATGGTGCAACTCTCAGGTGCCTCCGTGGAACATTGGGTTTTTTTTCCTCCTTAATGGCATCTAAATTTTTCAGGCCATATCACCCTGTCGTTTTGCTATGCTTGTTTTGTAACGTCAGTTTCACACACTGTTTGACCTGCGCCACTCCCGCACAGTCAGGCCTGTCTTGCAGCATGATTCACAGGCTGCAGGCCTCACTACACTACTACCCTCACTATGCCTCTCTCCTTCACTGACCTTCTTTCAAGATGACATCATTAGAGGCCTCAGTCGTGCGCCTTGCAAATGTTTCTGTTTCTTCATAAATGCATACATTTTTACACTACAATAGCCAAACTGTTTCATAATATTTATGTTGAAATGAATAAGATAATCTACATTTTAATACTTTTAAATGTCATTTAAAGATGGCTTCAACACCAAACTGCTGATGACGTGTTACTGCTGCTCTGCTAAGTTAGTTAGCTTTAGCAGTTTGACTCTCTGTCATGATTGAGTTTAGCTACTGCCTCATTTAGTTATGTGGAATAACAAATGACATTACATTAATGAATTATAAAACTGTTAGTTCCTCAAAATGGATATTTTTTAATTACAAATACCAGAGTAAAATAAATACATTTAGTTTTTGCTAAAGCTAGCACCCCAGTTAGCGTATATAAGTGTCTTGCTTTAGCTTTCAGAGAGCAACATAGGGCAGTCTTTCTGTTCTGAGGTATAGTTACAAATAATAATTCACTGAAATTATTTCTATGGTATATTATTTTTGGGAGGTAAAACCGAAAAAAGGACCAATGAGTTAGCCTAGTGGTTTAGCTTTGTAGGGCAGCATTGGTTATAGGCTAATGAAGTGTTTAAGTAGGCTAGCTCATGTAGCAGTTAGATGTAGCCTACAGCTAACTGCTAACTGCTCCACATCTACTGTTTCAAAAAATCAGCTATCAGTGGCCTAAATCCAAACACCAGTATCATGCTTCAATCATACATCTCTGTGAAAAGTCTATTCAGTCTGCTCCTTTCCCAGCCGTGTCATTGTATTCTCTTGTCTCCTACAGAACAAGCTCAGGGTGTAACCTGTAGTCAGACAAACACAGTTTGTCCTAACGCACTTTGATCGAGTCTAATGTGTGTCTCCGGCCTCAAAGTGTTGAGGTTTGTAGCAGAATGTGAGACCGGCTGAATACTGCTGCAGGGGAAGTCAGTAACCTGATCTGAGAGTGAATCAGTGGTTCTCTCTGCAGACATACTGTACATGAGGCCAGCTGTTCTTGTCTAACACCTGTCCACCCCAATTACCCATTCCCCACAATATCTATATAACAAAGATCAGTCTCTGCTCTCTGCTGCATTATTTTCCTCAAAATGTATTTAAGTGTCTGTCTGTGATTTTCCTTCCTGCATAATGATTCTATATGATTATGCAGTTCATGTTCTTGATTATGATATGTAAAATAAAAATATACATGGATCCTTTTGTTATTGGTTGATAAAAAATGCTATTGATTCATTTGTTTAGTGTTCTGGCATAGGGTGGGGGAGGTTCCTTTGTTCTGCCACCAGAGGAGAGCATGACCACAACGCACATATCAGTCACATTTATTCTGCAGTATATCATCGTTATTGTTACATGCTACTCTATATTAGTCTATAGTATAGTATATAGTTCTATACATCCTGCGATAACATTCATTCAACCTATGTACACGCCCTTTCTAATCACACTTGCAGATTTGTTACATATAATAGCATTGAAAAATGACATTTTCCACAAACAATATGCCACGAATGATTTACTGAATAATCTAAAGAACACTACCAACTGTTTTGTTTGGATCTACTTTATATTTAAGAAATAGAAATGAAATTCTGTTCTCTGTTTAACAGCATCTCTTCAGGTTTTCCTAAGTGCACATATTTTATTACATCAGTGACTTCACATGTAATCTAGTTAAAACCTCTGAGCAGGACTGATGAGGGTGTGTCCATCCCAGCAGCATCTGTTTCCTTTTCATAATATTGATCTGGCTGCTGGAGGCTGAGTGCTGAATGCTGCAGTGTCCTGAGAGATGCTGAGTCATGGCAAGCAGCATTGGTTCAATGGGGCTTCACAGAGACACACACTGCGAGTATGTGTACTATAAGCACACTGTGGGAAGTGCTACATCGTGAGGTAACGTACTCATATAAAAGCATTAAACAGCAAAATCTCCTCCCAGTGCACTGAAAGGTTTTTTCATGCATTAAGCTCCAGCTGACCTGCTCAAGCTGTCACCACAAACCACTCAAAGCATGCACTCCATCCGCCCAAAGAAAGAGATCAATGAATAATTGATCTGTTATAGCACAAAGGCAACAGACTGAGGAGGAACAAAACTGACGGAGATCAAAGACAATATAGTCCTGAGGCTGTCTGTAACAGACACACATACTGTCCAACTTACTTACATGTTACACAGTACGGCCAAGTTATCTAGTTGATGTTTGTGGGACTGCAACTAGGACTTACTACGGAAATACTGATTTAAAGGGACCAAATCCCACCAGAAGAACTCATGCAGCCAACCAAAACACGCCCTTCTGCTGAGGATTGTTGAATTCCTGTTAGTGTATTTAGATTTATTTAGCTACTTGTCTAAAACCGTCAGATTAAGTCTTAACAAGACTAAGAGTCCACAGCCATGCTAGCAGCTCTGTGAGCTGAGCAGTGAGTGCAGCAGTGCTCTTAGCTAAATGCTCATATCAGGATGCTACCATGACCACGATGACAATGCTCATTTTTAGGAGCTATGATTGTTATGACCATCTTACTTTAGCTGAGGCTGATGGGAATGTCACTAGGTTTGCATGTTGACTGGACACATTTTTGACTTGAGGGCGGCATTAGATGAAGCACTAGAGGATTAGATTAGAATGGGGGGAAGGGGAAGATGAATGTGTGTCCCAAGTGCCATGACAATGCATCCAAACCTCATGATGCTGATGGAGGGAAAAGCCAGACCATCATCAAATTCTTTAGAATTCATGTGGTAGACCATGAACATCTACTAAGTGTCATGACAATCTAGAGCTGCTGAGATATTTAGCGTGATCAAAAGTAGACTGACATCGTCATCCTTAGAGCCACACTGCTATCATTCAAAATATCACAACAGTATGTGTGTAATTGTACGATGTTGTATGGTGTGATAATTGACATGACCTGTGTGTCCTCCACCAAAAGATTATATCCGCGTTATTAAAACTGAAAGAGGCAGATTTTCACACAAGACATAGACTGTCTTTAAAGATAATAAAAACACATCTGATACACGTTATGTCCACAAAAGTATGTGTGTGGTTTTGGTAGTGTTTGGGCTGGCCATGTAGTGTAAATCAGAAGCAGTGGATAAATTAATTACATTCCATGTCAAAATTATCCTTTGACATCACATTACCACGAAAGGTCCAAGTCAAAGGCTTCAGCAGCTACACTCAGTAAAATGATTACACGTTGCAAACGTCTAAACTGACTTTAGGAATTACTTTAAGACTTTCGCACTTGTTCGAATGGACACATCCTTTCTCAGGCTCGGATGACATAGCAGCACCCCCGGAGCTCGTGGGGCATTCAGTAACCTCAGCAGTCTGGGGCTATGAAGCTTGGTCCTTAGCTGAAGAATCTCCAGGACCACTATATCTGCTGCTATATCTGATAATTAAATATCGGCTGTTGTGGGGTTCTAACTTGTTGCTTTCCTGTTGCAGGATGATTTAGCTAAATGGTCAAAAAGCATAAGGGACTCATTAGAATATAAGGTGCCAGAGCCGAACATCATGGGTCAGTTTGCTCAAATGTCTGCAGGACAACTAAATAAACTTTGCCACACAGTTTAAGCAAGCACACCTAAAAACAGGGGCCAACAGGCCAACAGAGATGGGAACAGTGCTACAGTACAAGTGAGATTTGCTTGTACTCTGACAAGTTATAGTTGGGGATTTTTCATTAGTTCTTATTTGTATTTCAGAGTGTGTTAACTTGTTTCAATTGAGTTTTTATTGTTACATTTAGTTTGAGTTTAGTTATCGTTGGTTTCAGTATTACATACTAATATTTAGTTACTAAGCTTGATTCTCTGTCATGGAGCAAAGAGAGGAATCTTCTGTGTATCAGATCACAATGCACACACACAGTAGAGACTATGTCCGTGACCTACATACTGTATGATATGATAAGCCCGTCACTAGTGTTCCTGTACCAACACGCAGGCCCAGGCCGAGTGAATATGAATTCTATCTCGATTTAATGAGACACATTCTATGAATTAATATGCATACACTCCCAGAAAGCATACTAGTCTGCACAAGAACTAATCTACATAAAAATGTATGGCATGCATAGATACTGTGCTAAAGCCTGACTAGGTCCTGGGAAAGCATATTATATAAAGCCCTGTACTAATACACAGAAGTCCACAACACCCACTGGGAAAGCCTAATCGTCATGGCGACAACCACCTGGGAGTGATGCCCCCACCCCTCTCAGTCTTTAGAGACATGGCTGTGGCAACTGTACCATGCAGGAGCGCTGGCGTCACAGCCACATTCTCGCCTGGCATTCAGATTAACTATTAATAAGCTCATCTGCCCTCATTCCACAGCTCTGCTTTACAGCATGTGGACAGACATGCAGTGTCTCTGCCAGCCTCTCTACATTAGCACCACTGAAGCTGATTTCTAATATTTCTATTCATATTTTATTCATCTTCACAACCGACCATGAATCTGCAAGATGCTCTGTGTGAGCTAGATAAAAGCCTCCTTTCAGACACACATGATCATCTTTCAGGGCACTGCAGCATCTCTTCTGCCTTTTTGATAATCTCACAGGCCTACTGTTCACACCAAAAATGTAAATGTTCCTCAGTATTACTATTATTTTCTTTATTTTGATGCAACTCCACCCCAATCTGAATCCAGTGAGACTTTCTCTATATATGATGTAATTGCCTACAGGCTAGTGGGTTTTAATCATGCATCATCAAGGCCAAGAATGCAGCATTTCATCCCCAAACTGTACATCAGCTCATTCCCACAAACTGTACAGTCAACTAATAAGTGAAATTAGCTGTTTGTCGTGCTTAGCTGGAATGAAAAGCTTGTGGACCCTTTGGCCTAATGAGGCACATGACCGAAAATCAGTGTTGTAGCCACACCAGTGCTGCGACAGTTCCGCTAGTGAAACCTCTGCTAAACTGGACCATTGTACTATGTCAGCCACGTGGACTGTGGCTAACTAACAGTGAATTAGGTAACTGTTTTATAACGATCACGTCAAATCAAAATGTTTCATTTTATCGGCCAAATCAGACGTTTTTCTGTCTCTAACGGACGCTGACATGCGGCTCATAAATGCAGAATAAAATCTGTTGTCAGTGTCGCATTTCTATTCCGCCATCATGAGGGAAGTAGGCCAACGTCTACAGATTACACGTTAGTCACACGTTTTAGATGAACGTGATTGGCAGACGGATTAGACCAATCGCGGATAAGACTGTGAACATTCGATTGGTCTATATTTGTGTCTGTAAGGAAAGTTTGGACGAATGAACCAATGGGCATTCGAGCTGAGGAGCGGAGGGCGGGTTCACTTGGACTATAAAGGAGGGAGTTGAGCCGTTGTGCACGCACATAAAGAAAAACGAAGTCATTCATCGAAAGGTCTCGTCTACCTCCAAAGTAAAAATGAGGGAAATTGTGCATCTTCAGGCTGGCCAGTGCGGAAACCAGATTGGTGCCAAGGTTAGTAACATATTATTTGTTTTCGAGCACTAAATGGAATCGTTTTGTTTCAGAAACACCGTGTTCTTTGCTCTTGCTGCCGGTGCTTTGTGCCCATACGCGTCCCAGAAACCACACCCTGGGAATATCAGGGTGTCCTACTTTAAAATACGTGGCTTTGAACCTTTAATTTAAACGTCATGACTGCTTAATTTATCTTTCAGACCGTAATGCGTCGAAGTATGGACGAAAAAAAACAGTTAAATGTATTATTTGTTAAAAAATAATCTGCATTTATGTAACTTAGCTAGTGCCTCTGTCGCAGTAGACATCTTAAAACGTCATATAGATGTGAATTTAAACATTACTCAGGGGATATCTAATTGAGAAATATCTCAACATCCCCATTGTTTCTTCAGTAAACGTTACTGCAATGCGAAAAAACGGAAGTGACATTTTTTCGGTAGAAAAACGATATTAATCCTGTGACCTAGCGTGAAATTAAAATATATGTATTAAAATACGTCTACGTTACAAAGTGTTCTGGACCGTTGGTATAAACTGATTTTTGTAACGGTTCCCGGCTCGCTGAGGCCTAACTGGGCAGTGGTTTTTTTTTTTTTTTTCTAACTGCGCCGGCTTCTGCCTCAAGTAGGCGGTGTTGGCGGTTAGTGACGTAGCAAGGCATTTTCAAACTATAAGTCATGAGTCGGCAGCCAATAGGGGGTCAGGCCGCGCGCGCCGAAGCCAGTACGGCGGGAAATTGGTTTCAACTGTTTAATGACGTCGTTAATTAAAACACGATAAACTATAAAACGATGATTAAAACATTGTAAATGCCAATAAACTATCTAATGGTTGTATGTTGCTTAGTTAGTAAATTATTTGACCTTTTCCTTAACAGTAAATGGGTTGTTTTTTTTTTTTTTAATTTAACAGTTTTGGGAGGTGATCAGTGATGAGCACGGTATTGACCCAACTGGTACTTATCATGGTGACAGTGACCTGCAGCTGGACAGGATCAATGTCTACTACAATGAAGCCTCAGGTAAGTCTGAAGCAGCCCTGATTTTTATTCAGAAACTCTGGAGCTTTTTTTTTTTTCATTGTCCCTGACATCTTGTCTGCTCTCTACAGGCGGTAAATACGTGCCCCGTGCAGTGCTGGTTGATCTGGAGCCAGGCACCATGGACTCAGTGAGGTCCGGTCCTTTCGGCCAGGTCTTCAGGCCAGACAACTTTGTTTTCGGTAAATTGAATTTGTCCAGAAATTTTCAGTCACTACTCATCATGCACCTGAATGCTGTAAAGCTTAATGTTGATTCTTGTCTTACAGGTCAGAGTGGTGCTGGCAACAACTGGGCCAAGGGTCACTACACTGAGGGTGCAGAGCTGGTGGACTCTGTCCTGGATGTGGTGAGGAAGGAGGCAGAGAGCTGCGACTGCCTGCAGGGCTTCCAGCTCACACACTCACTCGGTGGCGGTACCGGCTCCGGTATGGGCACCCTGCTCATTAGCAAGATTCGTGAAGAGTACCCCGACCGTATCATGAACACCTTCAGCGTGGTGCCTTCCCCAAAAGTGTCAGACACAGTTGTTGAGCCCTACAACGCCACACTATCAGTCCACCAGCTTGTAGAAAACACAGACGAGACCTACTGCATCGACAACGAGGCTCTGTATGACATCTGCTTCCGCACCCTTAAGCTCACAACCCCCTCATATGGTGACCTCAACCACTTGGTCTCTGCCACCATGAGCGGTGTCACTACCTGCCTCAGGTTCCCTGGACAGCTCAATGCTGATCTGAGGAAGCTGGCTGTAAACATGGTGCCATTCCCCCGTCTGCACTTCTTCATGCCAGGATTTGCTCCACTCACAAGCAGGGGCAGCCAGCAGTACAGATCACTCACCGTGCCAGAGCTCACCCAGCAGATGTTCGACTCAAAGAACATGATGGCCGCCTGCGACCCACGTCACGGCCGTTACCTGACAGTGGCTGCCATCTTCCGTGGCCGCATGTCCATGAAGGAGGTGGATGAGCAGATGCTCAATGTGCAGAACAAGAACAGCAGCTACTTTGTTGAATGGATCCCCAACAATGTCAAGACCGCTGTCTGTGACATTCCTCCCCGTGGCCTCAAGATGGCTGCCACCTTCATCGGCAACAGCACAGCCATCCAAGAGCTGTTCAAGCGCATCTCCGAGCAGTTCACAGCCATGTTCAGGCGCAAAGCTTTCCTCCACTGGTACACCGGCGAGGGTATGGATGAGATGGAGTTCACAGAGGCAGAGAGCAACATGAATGACCTGGTGTCTGAGTACCAGCAATACCAGGATGCCACTGCTGAGGAGGAGGGAGAGTTTGAGGAAGAGGAGGGTGAAGAGGAGCTGGCTTAAACGTACCTTTTTACAAAGTTCTGCTGTTAAATCTTTGCCGTGAAATGTAACGTTCCAAGTCTTTTCCAGTTTTCAGTGTTCTGTCTGCTGTTCATGTTCTTCTGCATATTTGAAGTTTACCTAAACAGGTGTTCATAAAGTTCTTCACATTTGAAAGTCTGCCTTAAATGGTCATGTTAATAAAAGTTCTTCTGCATAATCAGTTTGCCTTCCTCGTATTTAGTTACAGTATTTGCATTTGGGTAAATCAATAGTTATTTGAGCAAATGCACTACACTGTACATAAAGTGTAGCTGCATGACTGGCATTCACCCAGTGAGACTGAAATGGCTGTCAAATAGTGAAAATACTTAAAGCTACATGATAAATGAGCATTTCTTTTAAATGGTGGTGATAATACAATGAACAGATCACAGGTCTTCAATAAAGGCATAAACCAGAATAACAGGTGATGTCACTTTGCTCTTTAATCCAGGCTACATGAAGCTCACAGCAAATTGGTTTATAATACCAGATCAGAGTTCATACACTGCTGCACAAACAGCTCACTTTTTTTTTTGTGACTGTTGGAATGATTGAAATCCTCCACAGGTTTGTACATCTATTAACACCAGAACATTGACATACTGTTAATTCTACTGATGTGAGGGTTACTTCAAGGTCCAGTGTGTCAGATTTAGGTGACCGGATTTACAGAATATGACAGAAATAGGATATACTGTATAATCACCTGAAAAGAAGGATTCTGTCTTTGTTATTCCAGAATGAGACTTTTACATCTACAGAATCAGCGGGTCATCTTCCACGTGTCCACCATATTTCTGCTGTAGCCCAGAACTAATAAACCAAACACACGCTCTATAAGGGGTATTTTCTTTTTTTACACATTATTGTGCTTTCTCTTACATATTTGTAAGGAGAGGTTGAAGGTGAGGGTGGTTGCAATCAGCAACTACACTGCTGGATGCCATTAAATCCTATACACTGGTCCTCTACCAGCATTTCAGTATGGGAGCTCCCTGTTAGAGAGTTTCCAGTCGTGGTCACTAGGTGGCAGCCTCGGCTAAGCCATTCTTTTCCACAAGCAGTAGGTGAGAATGCTTATGGCCAGTGCCAACAGTGTCCAACAGCACACTCTCTTCACCTGGCTCTCCAAGCCCGGCTTCTCTCCAAAGCGTGTCACAAAACCACTCTGTCAAAAACAAATACGTTTCAAGTGAAAATTACATTTCAGTATACACATGTACATATCATGTACAAAGGGTACACCCAAGATCCCAATTAAACCGTTTTTGGGGAGCATCTTCCTTCCTTAAGTTAAGAGAGCATTCATATCAATCATATAGGAGAAAAAAGCAATATCTAGATGGAGCTGGTAGAAGGCAGAATGGTTATTTTTATGAAAATATAGGTCAATTTTTGATACAACTTGGGGTTTAAAAGTCTCTAGGAACTAGTATTGTTAATGGTATTTTATTTGATGTTGACATACAGCTTTCAAGGCTGGATTAGTAACTAGTTAAAGCAGGCAAGTACCCAGGGCCCCACAACTTCACAAAAGTTCTCTGTCTTAGTTTGTGGTGGTTAAAGAACTCCACTGATTTTAGATGTTAAAGTCAATTTACTAATGACAGGAAGTAACACACAGCATGTGAAAACAACTCTGAGAAAATGACCATACACACAACACATTTCTAACAGATTATCTGTGTTAAAACTAAGGTCATAGAGTTTACAAGAAGTGGGCTTTTACCATACTCAGATGAAAGATATTAGGGGGGTGGTAGGATTGTAGGAACATAAAATTCAGTGTTTCTTGGAGCTTGACCCATATTAAGGGCTGAAAGTCAGGATAACTCAGGCTCTGCTGCTTCATTCTACTTCACGGTGTGATGCCCTCTTTAATGGAACTTTGACGTGTTAGCTACTTAAAAATCTATCATGTATTATGTTAATTGTTCTATATTTACTTGCAATCACTCACCCATCCTCCCTTTTCTCGTATCTCCGGACAGATGACCCTCTCCACATAGGCCCCCACACACTCCTTAAGCTGTGGCAGGACCACCGCCATGCCCTTCTCGTGGCAATGCAGTGCCATCTGGCCAGCCAGTACATACACTGACAGCACTGCACTCCAAGCCAGCTCTCTGCGCCGCCCCCCAGGGACAGGAGGGAAGAAGTGCTCGTCCAAGATGCTCACGAGCATGGGGCAGGCGGTGTTCTCCGTCACATCCTGGAAGACTCGAGGCCAGCGCCTGAAGAAGATGGGGAAGCGGGTGAGGAGTTCGTCTCCGGCGTGGCGCAGGGCTGCGGTGCAGGCTGTAGGGGCAGGACCTCTGGTGCCATCAGCCCCCCCTGTGGTTACATAGTCTATGTAGTCATGGGCCATCAGAAAAGCCTCTCTCACCAGCGGGTCAGGACTGTTCAGGCCCAGTCTGGGCTCTGGCACCTCAGACTGGCACATGATCCCCTCTAATTGCCACTTCACTAATCACCAAGCTGTATTCTCAGTAGGCCACAGATGACAGCTCCATTGCCACACAGCAGAGCCACACTGCAGGTCAATCTGTCATGGCATGGAAGAGCAGTGTGAGGATGCTGATATTTAAAAACACAGTATAGAAAAGAGGGGAATGAGCACTCACACTGCAGGAAATAAAGTATTTATAACTCACCTCTTCTTCAATAAGAAACACAAGTGGTACCAAGACACACCACACACAGATAAAAAAGAAACAGGCAGCAAGTGAACGAGTGCTGGGGTCCAGAGGAGTGTGTCTGTACAGTCTGTTGCAATCAGACTGGGTCACCCAGTCCCCTTACCAGCTAAATATAGAGCCCTTGTTGGAAACTGACACTGATCTCCAACCTCACATGCAAAACCATGGCGGTCCTGACACACAGCCCCATTCCAAAACAAGAGCGAGGGGTAGTCAGATAGCACAGAGGACCAGCAGATGGAGCAGGAACAGGTTAGCATTACAAGAGAAGGCAATATCTGATGTTGGTGAGACACAGCTTTAAGTGAGGTATCATATACACGGACAACAGTTATGAAGTATAAGAAATGCACAGGAATATGACTCAGCGACTTCTTTTCTGTTTCATTTCATTTATTGTGTGTGTATTTTCAACATTTTGCTGTCATAATGGCCAATGAGTTTATTCTCTTGAATCATTTGGAGGCTCTTTATTGGCACTGTGAATCTTTCAAACGATGGAATACAAATTATGTTTAAATGAATCAGTTCACCCCAATAACAATGATTAAAAAAAGAAGAAATTCTCACCTCTATTAGTATAGTCGTGCAGATGGTTACATCCACCTCCATCACAAGTCAATGGAGCAGAATGGAATTTAATTTGTGGCGCTCACAGCATAAATGTAAAAACAAAACAGTGTCCTCATTACGGAGGATAATTCAAACACATTGCTGTGAACAGTTTTTGTTGGAACTACTATCTAACAAAGGAATAGTCTCTGTTGACAGTGTCAAATGGACATTTCCTTCAGTAGAAAGTCATTTTGCAATATATATATATGAACAGTACTATCATTCGAGTCTTGTCGAGGCTGACCGCACCACCCTCTGCAGGGTCAGGTAGTCCCTCTTAGAGCTGTTTTCAAACCCGGCATTCTGCTGCCTGTCAGGATGTTCTCTATTGTAGAGGCATAGAAAGTCTTAAACACCTTGAAAGGTAGAAGCCTTGGGTGTAAAGTCTGAAGTCCCTAAGTGGTTCTACACCAAGGTGTTGAAGTGAGGGGACTATGATAAGTCCTCTGTGATACAGACACACCCTCTTCACTGGGGCCTCTCTCTATTGATCATGAGGGGAGAGTAGCTCCTCTTCTGCTTCTTCCCAGTCCACTTTCATGTCCTTAGTCTTGCTGACATTCACAGAGAGGTTGTTCTCCTGGTGACACTCCTTCAGGTGAGACACTCGAGGTGAGGCACTTCGTTGGTAGGCCCTCTCTTTGGAGGTCAGGCCCACCACAACTGTGTAAACAGCAAACTTAATGTAACCTGATGTCCAGGTGGGCAAGGGCACTGTGGATGAGATGGTTTATGGAGTCATCTGTGGAGCGGTACGCAAACTGTAGCAGGTCCAGGGTCAGCAGTAATGCAGCGGACTGTATTATTTGGAGATTGAAATGGCGTTGGTGTCAGCCAGAACACAATGCTCAGACAGTTGAATATTCCTTCCAGTGATGTATTCATTTATTAAAGCATCTTCCAATAGTGCAGCACAGTAGACAGAACAATATAAATATGACCTGAAACGCTGAGTGTAACTGTGTGTGTGGTAATTAAGACACATGTAGGGAATAGATTTTTTTAGTCTCTCACCAGTCTCAAAGTCTGAATGTTGTCTGTCGATGTTGAAATAAGGGACTGGGCAAGGCAGAAGTTGAAGTTGAAGTTGATCTCTGTGAACATCAGTGCCTCTTAGGTCATTCTCTGAGACAGGGACTGCATGTTCCTCTCTGGTGGGGACTTCCAGCCCGGTTAGAACGTCTTGTCGGCTGCTTCATGTACTTTCTGTAGTAATGACTTTTTGGGGTAACCCACAGAGAGAGGGCAAAAATGACATACTGGTTTAAAAAAAAGAAAGAAATGCTTGTGTAGCTGCTTACTTTGGTGATAGCTAAATCCCCTTTAGCTAGTTTAGTTTCAGGTTCCTGGTATTGTTCATGCTGGGTCACTATCACATTCATTTTCATGTCCACGAGTATGCTAGAGACTGTCAGCTAGGGCCGCTATGCTACAAGGTCAAGTCTTCCTTTAGGCGGCAATCTATCTGCACATGTGTGGAACGCGTCCCCCAAGCAGACTCCAGAAAGTAGTATAAACAGAGCTACTACGCGTTGTAGAATTTTCATTCAACATTCATTCACGGCCCTGAAGAAAAGTACTCTATTAGTCATAAATTTTCTTACTATTTCCTCAGCAAAAAATACATGAAAACTGTTATGACATAGTTCTGTGGATCAACTGTGGAGTAATGCGGAGACTGTGATTCTGGAACATCTTGACACTGCTTTTCTAAATATAATTTTTCAATGCTTTGTTTGCCACAAACAAAATCCCATTCACTTCCATCGTATTAGAGCAGAGGCGTAAAATCTAGAGACAGATGGCGCAAAACCTGGACAAATTACCAAAACTATCTGCATGAAGAAACACCACCAGACGTAGGCCAGAGTGAGAAAGTATACGTCCTTTTTCTTATTTAGGTGAAGTGACCCTTTAAAAGTGCAGCATGACTTGCATTTCACCACATGGGAGCAGTAATGTATTACTAGAGACACACTCCCTCTCATTAACCATTGTGTGTGTGTGTGTGTGTGTATATATATATATATATATATGTGTGTGTGTGTGTGTGTGTGTGTGTGTGTGGTTGAAGCTGTGGCTCACATGGAATTTGATAGCTCTCCCTTGGATTTGAATTCATAACCACTTGTTTACAGTGAACTTCAACATAAAAGCTGTTTCAGCATCGAGCCATACATGCAGGCCAATTAACTCTTCCCACATGTTCATCAGTTCATCACCTCCCTATAAGCTAAAAATATATGTAAATGCAGGCATGAAGAGCCATTCTAATTAGTTAGTTAGTAAACGTATTTAAATTGTGGATAATGCCTGTGAGATCTCTCCCATGAACTAACACTCAGGCACGCATGGCTAAACCTACATTGTCCTTTAAGTGTTTCCTCTCCTTTTATGAAATGACTTTATGCGTCACATGGGGATCAATCAAATGCTCTGTGTATGGCATTTATGTACGTTGTTAATATACTGATTTATAGCAGAGCACAGACATGATCAAGTGGTACCATTAGCAGCTCTGTGTTCTCTGGCCATCTGGCATAGCATATATTGCAAATGTGCATGGGAGGGAAGATAAGGCTAACCATCCAGAAAGAACCCTAACCTACCCCCTGCACACACTCTCTCTCTCTCTCTCTCTCACACACACACACACACACACACACATACACTTCAGTGCGAGTGTGTAAAATGGCTACATAGTTGTTCCTCATTGCTGAGGCAGAGAACAAGGGGAAGTGACATGGTTGATAGAGGCTCCTATCAGGCCTCTCATATGTTCATGTGGCAACATCTGCAAGCAGGGGAAACTTCCTGTCTCCTGTAGAGAGGTTTTTGATGTGTGGACGGTTGCATTGGAAAGGAAGGTGCAAGATTAACAGGAAACATGCTGTAACTCACTGCTGCCACTTGACTCCACGGAGCATTTTTCCTACAATAACATTCCACTAGCAGCTCTGTGAGGCTGTAGCTGAACGCTGATGTAGGTATACCATCTTACCAGCATGTGCTAACGAGCGCTAAACACAAACTCCAGTTGAGACTGATGAGAATGTCATTTTTGAACATCACCGATTTGTAGGTATTTAGTTATAAAAGTATTGGAAATGTTATATTTTGACGTGATGATGGTGCTCTATTTTGGAGAGTGTGTGCACACACGACATATATCAAACGACTAACATGTCAGGTGTTTCATTTGTTGCCTGGCGTTGTTTCATTTCAATTGGTCGATCTGTCCTGAACTCCAATAAAACCAAAGTTAATGTAGCTGATGTTTCATTTACTGCAGCTGACTTGATGAAATGGATTGAGGTTGCAGGTCACAGAGGTTAAGAGATCACAGAAATGTGGCCTACTGACTAGTCTACTATTTTTAAAGAGTGAGGACAAATAAAAGTAACACAACAACATTTAAAGGAGGGGCGGAACAACGATTCGTTTTTATGATTTAACAGAACCCAAGTCACTTTAGAGTTTATTCACTTGATGCTAGATTGGATCAGCCGTAAGTATGCACTAAACTCTATGCTGTGATTGGATGTTTCGTCGTCACGCAATCAATGACGCTCTTGACTCGTTTTTAAAGATTTAGGCGAAACCTCACTCACTTCAACAGTATATTGTAGCTACAGTAACTTGGAAAATAGAGAGTTGTTGTGTAATATGAAACTGTAATAGGAGTGGCTGCCCCTTCACACACACACACACACTGGGGATTTATTTTCCTTGTTTCCTGGTCGGCCTGACCTAGATCCAGCTCTGGGCCTGAACTCGTACGTGTCCAGAGCATTGCTGGCCAGTCTACCAGACCCTTGGGTGGACCATGCAATTGCCATCTTCTCTCTCTCGTCCTCTCTCAAAACAAACCCCACCCACCCGGTGCCATTAAATAAACTCACATGGGTCCTGTCCAATCACAAATAAGAATTGTTGTCCCATCTTTTCAGAATTGTCATTGTAATTTCTGAAACGTTGTTGTGTTTTGACCCATAGGGCCACTGCACTAAAGCCATGTGGCTAGCATGGCTAAAAACTTGCTTAACTCGCCCACTGGCCTCAAATCATGGTCAGATGAACCTGCTGTGGGTTGTTTTGACCCCAAACTCATGACAGCTTCCCCCCAGAAAACTAGCAAGACAACAAGCTTCTCAAATGTGAATATGTCGTCTATGATAGGAAACTCTGAGTCTTTGGAGTTCGGACTGTTGGTCAGGCAAAACAAGTTGTGCTGTGGAATTCTGCTGGACACAAGAAAATAACCAACATGTGAATCAATTTAAGTAAATTTACATTTTATAAAAATTAAACTAAATAATGGTTCCATTGAGTGAACCTGGAGCTTTGAGGGTCAAAGGCCTGGCTGAGTTCTACATTGATTAATGTATTTGCTTTCTTTGTTTGTCTTTTATTTATTCTCCTTATGTTTATTTTAAGTTTACCAGGAAGAAAAGGTTCATTAATTAGAGTGTATTATCAAGAATAATTCAACATAGCTCTAACCTTGGATCGGGGGATAAGAGTTTCTCCCAGTCCACCCATCCAGACAGGCCTGCATGGGTGGATGCTATTATCATGGTCCACACACCCCCTCCTTCTAATGAACACAATGGTTCCTTTTCTGTCATTTTCATCCCCGCTGAGGTGTTTTTGTCAGCACATATCTGCTCCAGGACACCACACACAAAGTATCTGCTGCGCTTTAATGCAAAACATTACAAATCTACCCTCTCTGCTAATTGAGGAACACAATGAAAATGGATGAGTTGCAGAGGAGTTTTTGAACTGAAGGCGACAGTGATCAGCGAGACGAGGTGTGACACAGAGCAAATTTAACCACTTTGCAAAGCAGAAACAGCACGGCCTTGTTCTGCTGAATGGAACAATGCAGTGTGTACGTGTGTGTGTGCCCGTTATCTTTAAGCACCATAAGAGTGTCTCTTGCTCTCAGGAAGTGGCTTATCAACATCTACACAGAAGTTGAAATGCACTTTGAAGTTCCTACCCTTTTCGGAAAAAAAAGAAGAAGGCTCCAATAAAAGCTGCAAGGTGACAGAGAAAGGTTGAACAAGGCAGATGGATGAAAACCGACCTCCTCCTGCTCCTCCCCACCAACTCGCAGCCCAACAATTGCGATCTCCACGCCTCTTTGTTCAGGACTCCCATCAGCCTCGCAGTGGGAGGTGTGGTCAGAAAAAGGAGGAAATTGCTGTGAATTTGTGGGTAATTGAAAACACCTATATCCCCCTGTGTCTCCATCTCTACCTGCTTTAAAAAAAACCCACACCCCTTCTTCCTCCCCGGCGCCCACCTTCTATACCAATACACTCCTAATGGCACCCCTTCCCCATCCTGTCCTCCATCTCCCACTGGACTGAATTGATGCAAACGATTGCATGCCCATTTGCTGTCTGGAGGAGAGGTGACCCGCTTGTGTGGTTTGCTCGCTGTCTCCTGCCCCACCTTCTCCCAATTGCAGGTATTGATGCCCTGCCATTGTTTCCCCCCTGCCCAGGGGGTGGAGTGGTTTGTGGGAAAATTGGGGGACCCCTCAGGTGTTTGATGGCTTTTATCGATTCGCACCAGACTCTCCAGCTCCCATTTACCCTCTGCTACGCTGTACAAGCTTTTTTAGATAGCGGCTGTATCTGCTGCTATTGTTAAGTGCCATTATTCTGTTCTACCGATGCATAAGCAGTTTTTTTTTTCTCATGTGTGTCTGATCAATGGAGACAGGAGGACATGTCGTGTTGTCTCTGCATCTCAAATTAAAGCTGCTCTACTTTCAAATGTCTCTCATTAATTGCAGCATCTGTTATAAATAAACAACCTCCATCTTTCTCTTTAACACCAGGATCTTCAAACTAACACCACCATCCAACAGTCACAGGAATAATTTAAGGACACTAAAGATATAGCAGCCACTAAAAATTAAGTCCACAGTGCTCTGATGTAAATTTACTATTATTCTAAATATATTTTTATGACTATTTCACCTTTATTTGATAGTGCACCTCAAGGCAGACAGGAAGGGGGGGCATGAAGGGCCACAGACCGTGGTTCAAGGTGAAATAGCATGGCACCCCATGCTTTGATGTAAGTACAAGAGGAAATGCAAGCAGAAACACATTATCAGCTTACACCATCCATCTGTGCCACTGTGGTGCATGATGTTTTGAAAATGCAGCACAAACCTTGGCCATAGCACTTGTACATTTTTTTTTTTTTTACTTTATTCAAAAGTAGTGTTCACAGTGTCATATTGGCTGATTTATTGTGCATCATCATATACTGTAGTCTGATTAGTTTATTGATGTGGGTGGTAGTCCTAAGTTTCAGAGTTCAAGTTTAAACGTTGGATGCAGGCTGTCTGGGAAAGCAAAAAAAAATACTGTGTCTCAGTTTGAGTACTTACACACTTACACTTGCTATTTTGAGTACATAAGTGGATTCACACTGTCAGTTATGGCGAATGCAGAGTACTGTGAGTACATGAATGGTCAAAAAGTCTTGTGACAATCTCAGTGGTCGCCATTTCAGCTACATAGCGGAAGTGGAGGGACCACTGGCTTTGCGAAAATGGTGGCCAAGGAAGCTGCCAGAGCTGTAGTTGTTGCGGACAATACCACTATATACAAATGTAAGTTGTACATATGTTTATATATATCATTTATATTTTGGCAGTCAAATGTTGGTGTTAATGGTCCGCCCAGTTGCAATTCAGCAAAGAACACTGCTGAAATTACTGTAGCGCACTACACCAGGAAGTACATAGTGTACACAGTGTGCTACATAGAAGTGTACTAACAGAACATAGTATGGAACAGAAGGCCATCAGTGCAGTATTTGGTGAATGAAGCTTACCAATGTGGAGATTATATCATTATATTATGATCACAATTATTTGGACAATTATGCAACATTAGCCAGAGCTTTTTGTGGAACAATTTAAAGATGTTAGCTAGCAGGTTAGCATTGAGTGTTTACATTTATCAAATTAGAGAACGTGTAATGCTACAAATCCCTCAGAATGGCTCAGTTGGAGCTACACCAAGTTTACAATAGTGGCTCTACCAATGAAGCTTCCTCAAATAGGATAAGCATGATGAAAGTACTGCTGTGTAGCACTTTACCAGCTTGATGTCACATCAGAAATAACTATTGAATTGTCAATGAAAATGAATTGGCTTGATTTTTGGTGTCCAGTCATTATTGGTAAATAAGCAAATTATAATAAAGTGGCATACTAATCTCAACCAGAAACTTATCTTTTTTTTCAACTGCTCCATCACTGAACTGTGGTTCGGGTGCCATCACGTGACCTGAGATGTTCAGATTCAAGTTCTTTATTTTTCATATGCACAATAAGGTAGTATATACAGAGACGTAAACAGGTAACATTAGAGAAAAAGTAGTATATGGGTAAAGTGTGCGAGTGGGATGAAGCTGTCCTTGAGCCTGTTGTGTTGCGGGACAAGATATTGTCTGCAGCAGGGGGAACAATTTGTGTCTGGGGTGATTTGGATCTATGATGGCAGCGACAGAAGGTGGTGTGCTGAGCAGTTTTCACTCTCTGTAATGCCTTATGACTGCCATACAAGGTGGTGATGCAGCCAGTCATAATACAAAGTATTCTAGATTCCGTGTTGAGCCTCCTCAGACTATGGAGGAAGAAGAGCTGTATTTGTAGTTGAAAGCTCAGAGAACACTTGTTGAACCTGTAAAATGATTTAACAGAATTCATCTATATAAAACCAAAACACGAGCTGAATTGAAGAACAGCCTGTAATCATCCTAACTTTAGATCCTGAAAGAGTTTAGCTCATAAAAATAGTCTCTATGCCGACAACATGTTGTTATATCTAACAAATCCCTCAGCCTCCCTCCTGTCAGTCCCTATAACTACACAACTTAATCCATCAAATACCTCACAGATACACCATTGTACACCATTCCTACATAGAAGACCTGGAATAACTAATATGATGCACCAAACCTTTGCCACTCCCTCTCCTACAAATTTCAGTATATCCGACACTGAACAAATGATCCCAATTCTGCCTGGCTAGATATTGAACACACCATCTGTAAGGACCTCCCTCAAAACCCACAGCTGCTTCAAATTTAACACCATACCACTCTCACTGCCTGGTAGAAGGCAAATGACACACTTATCCTCCAACTATCTCCTTCTACTCTCACTGCTATCTGTCATAGCCCTATGTTCAGATCAATCAATAAGGAACCCATCAACTTCCCTGCATGGAAACAGAGAGGAGTAACCACCTGGGGCACCTTTTTAATGGCAGCTCTCATGTGACCTTTGACCTTCTCAAACAAACATACAACTTAGCATTGAGCATAGGTGCTCAAGCAAGCAATCTGTAATTGCACCTACCTGTCAATCAAAGCAGCCACGCTGTTAATTATGGATAACTGTTTAAGCCTTGAATGGGAGAGTGGAAAAAAAATTCTGACTCATGAATGATGAAATTAGCTATAGAGACCAAAACTGTTTTTTGTACCAGGCTGTAAACATGTTAAAAAAAGTTAGATATTTTAATATGGGGAGATTGACATGTTCTGGAGCCTGCCTCAAGTGGCCGTTTGAGGAACTGCAGTTTTTGGTACTTGGCCTTGGCTTCACTTCCCAACCACAGAAGTTGCTGCTTGATCACCACTTAAAATCATGTGGGCTTCATAGACAGCAACACCTGCACACACCTTCCCACTGCAATAGACTAGGTGGTTGGGTGGTTTTGGTCTGTGTTAAAGAATTTAAAAAAAGCTCAGGAAAAAGTTGAGATGTCATGTAAACTGTTGCTAACATCTAGAATAAACCTTCATACAATCCAATGATCTCGTTGTGGTATGTTTAAATAATTTCTTTTTCCTTAAAAGCCAGATCTTACCTTCAGGATCTTGTCATCTTGTGTTTACTTTATATGTTTAATTACATTTTGCTGGGTGGAGTCTATCTGTAATGAGGAAACATTGCCCACCCTCATTAGTTGGAATTCTGACTTGCTGCCCGTTCACACTTCCTCACAGGAAATCACTCTCCAACTTTCTGCCATGCCTGAAATACAAATTAGCATGAGCAGCAATAGCCACACAGCTGAAGACACGAAAGCGTGCCACTTACAGAAACTCAAAACTTCAAAAATCCAAGGAAGGAGACGTCGGAGTACCAGACGCACTGATTGATCTCTGGGACGTGCCAAGCAAAACTGCAGTAATGAGCGCTTAGCACCAAACATGAAGACAAGAAAAAAAGGAAAATAACAAGGAAAATAACAAGGAACTTGCAGATTACCACTTTAACAGCCTATTGAGATGTAGAACAATCAGCAACAGAGTGATCCAATTGGGGTGTACAGAAATAGAGCTTTAGAGGCTGTTGTGTTCATTGTTGTGAAGGAGAGAGAAACGAGGTGAGAACTGACTCTCCGGTGCATGGAGCAGGCTCTCCATGCCAATAACCACCTCTTCATCGGCACCCCTTTGACACCAGCGTTCACCCACTGGAATATGCATCACTTTCAAAAGCATGCCGCCTTCTCTCCAAATATTTAATTTTCAACTTGAGGTGTACCTCTGGTTTATATAATAAAAGCCTCCTCTCAATTAGAGCACCTGGGGGTGGGAGGAAGCGAGGGTGCATATCTGTACACCCATATCCCCTCCTCCTCCTCCTCCCCGCTCTCTCTCCTTTCCCTTCTCCCTCTTCTCTCCCTCTCAAACAAACTCATTTATGAACAGTCACACACACACACACATACGTACATACACACTCTCTCCAGCTCTGTTTCTCACACACACTCTCTCTCTCTCTTGCAGCCTAGCTGTTTTGGAGATAATGAGATTAAAAATCTATTTTTGTCGGTTACCTGCAAGTGATACATTTGTGGAAACATTCCGCAACACTACACCTATTGCTAAAATGAATGGGAATGAAATTGCTTCCCCCCATTTGCACACTTTAACGCCTGTCGTCACACTCACAGAGCTGTTAGCAGAGGCTTATCTCACTCACCTGGCCTTATTTGTTTTTACATTATTCCAGCATGAGCCTCGACCTCAGGGATTCGTGGGTAATGGTGTGTCGCTCATGGCTGAAATTACATAAGTTAGAAGCATTGTAGTACTACAATACTGCAACATTCGTACACTGTATTTAGAAAGAGAGTTGAGCAAAACACACTACTGTGGTATGCTCTCATCATTACTGAACCAAATGTGAGCATCATTTTTGGTTAAACACAACATCAGCCAGCCTGGAGAACAGCATATTTCTTAGTTAGATAGTTCTGTTATTTCACATATAGTTAAAACACTATTACTGTACTGTAAACTAAAATATGGTACTTTGTGTATTCATACAACCAAAAGAACCAGAAGACAACCAGAAGGGAAGGCATTTTGCATTAGTATAGCCCTCCAATCATCATATGCTTTAATTCTAATTTAGTTTAATTATAAAACATTAAATGGTCTTCATGATCTCATTATTAAACCTGTCTGTTTACCTAAATGTAACTCATTGAGCACATATTTCGTTATATTATATATATATATATATATATATATATATATATATTCTGCTTCACATAAGCTTCACACACTATATATTTGTATTTTGCATTGTACCAAACATCAACTGACCAAGAAACAATTAGAGATAAAGAAAGGGAAGCACTTGTGTTAGCTAAAGTCCCCAGAATCAAACCAGAATATTGCAGTCACAGTAGGCTATGGTATGCATCTGCATCGCAACCTCTAGTCCACCAAACGCCCCATGCACTTTGATGAAATATTTCACCTCATGTGTTAAGGGATGTCCATGTAAAGCTTCCCACTTAAAGATCTTAAAGATGCTCATTATTGGAACTGTTCCATAATCACACATTTATATTACTTTTGAGATGTGTCATCAATAAGGTTGTACTTGTATCTCTAACAATGTTTTTAATTCAGTCTAAACTGTGACCTGAGCTCATCTGACTCACTCTCGAATGGTAAATCTGGAACAGGAAACCAAGATGTGCAGTTTCATATGATAGCCTATAAATAATGCCCTGCACTAGTGCAGATCATGCACCTTGATAATGCAACAAAAATCATTGTTGTGTGTATCATGCTACACATTTGAAAACATCTCAAATAGCCTTAAAATGTGGTTTTGAGTGCGATCTGTTCATTTACACAGCATACATCATATTGTCACTTGAAGTGTGAACATACAGCACTGTCAAAACATGGTGAGAATTAGTGAACACGGGACATCACAGTATGAATTAGTAACCATGCTAAAGTCTGTATGATCCAGCAGACAGTAATCTACCTCTGATATGATGACAGTTAACGATATCTTTTATCCACATTAGGCTTACATTTTATTCTAGTATGGTGTGGGAGGATTTAATCTCTCATTTAATTGCTCATTAACAGGGGTTTTAATGTAAGTGCCCTGCAGTTACAAAATTAGACACCGGTGGTTGTCAAGTTACTTGAAAAAGTGTCAAAATAATCATTTTCTCATTATTCATTTTGGGTACTCTGCCGAGCTCCATGAAAGGTCCAAAGCTTCCACTCTGGTGGCTAAGGAGGTAGAGTGGGTCATCCACTGATTACAGGGTTGGCGGTTTGATTCCCAACTCCTCCTGTCCCCATGTTCAAGTATGCTGGGGTAACACACTTAACCCCAAAGTGCTACCCAGCAGTCAGGCCAGCATCTCGCACATCAGTGCGTCTTAGTGTGTTGGTGAATTGGAAGAGCTGGTCCATAAACTCTAATGTAAATTAAATTATAATGTAAATGTTGAATTCAACTTTGTAATCCCATGCATTGTACTTATCTCAATAGTCATCGTTTTTATTGAAATATTTTGCATCACACAGCAAACCATATATCATTCCATCATAGAAAAACTTACACAGACACTGGGAGGAACAGGAGGCCAAACAGCTCAATTTTGCACCAGAGCCTGATAGCAAGTAATCTGGCCATACTACAGACAGATATTAATAGAAGCAAAATAAATCTTTAGGTGCTGATAATGTCACAAAATCAGAAACACTACTATACTGGTAGTGTCCAATGGCCACCCAGCCAGTTGTGATACTAACAGCAGTTAGTTAACTGATCCAGACTCTAAAATCCAGTCCTGAGCATCACAGAACCGCCAGGTTCCCCCTATTTGATGATCCAGCTGCAGCCACTTCACATTATGACAGGTTGTGATAGTTTGTTCTGCTTTGAGGTAATGTATTGTATTAGTATGAGCGTTGGGCAGCAAGCTGTGCAAACAGAGCCAGCAGGATGTGCTGGGATTGATCTGAGGCTAAAGGTGGGGAAGTGGTGCCAACAGGTCTGGACCCCACAGAGTGGAACCAGTCAAATTTGCCATTATTTGAGTTTAAACTAAGCAAAGGTTAATAGAGTTTGTGACTTTGGGAATGTAACTTTATTGTTGTTATGTTAAAGGGGATTTTATTGGTGGAAAGATGCGGTACATGCTGCATTCTGCCTGGACTGGAGCTGTTTTTTAACCCATGACTACTGTTTCATTCATCCTCACCAGTGTTATAATCCTATTTGACGCATGGAAGATTGTTGGCATCATCATGTCCATCATTTACTACATATCTAAATCAAAAGCTAAGTTAATCTTCTTTAGCGTGTGCAGATTTGACCTGTCAGTATATCACAGTGTGATAATAACCACTCCATTTTTCAGTTGTTAAGTGTTGCCTCCTCAAGAACACTTTGAGACAGCGTGTAATGTGCAGGTGCATGAAATTCATTTAATTACTAGTCCAAAATCAATCCTTCATTATTTCGTCCACAGTGAGGATAAATGAAGATTTCACTTATGAATCATCATTTTGCGTCATCACTGACAAGCACCAGTGCCTTTTTTATTATTGTTTTTTGCATCTATTAAACTGTGTGAGCATAGTGGGATTGTTAGTGAAAAGTAACGCACATGTCACGGACATACATTCTTTTGTTCCATAAGCTTTTTCGCAGCAGATATTTTGACTTGTCACTGCAGGAAAAAGAACAGCTGTTACTAATAACATGAACGACGTCTGTGTTCTATTCGAGCGTCCCAGTGAGTCATGACAGTGAGCCAGCACCCTGAAACTGAAGCACCCAAACTCAGTCATCATTTATTTTATTATTAATTACGCCTGAGCTTTCCCTACTGTGACATGTCATACAGTATATATTTCAAACAAATAATCACATAAGCTGATGGGGCTAAATGTAATGCACCATGTAACAAATATGGAGACCTTTGACACAGTTCTAGTGATCTGCTGCAACCATTAATGGTTCTACAGGGTGTTTTAGTGCCCTTTAAGTTGGCTGCAATACTTATCAATCAAGCTTCCAGCAGCAGCAGCAGGGAGCTGCTTTCAGTGAAAAATCTCTGATAAACCCAACAGCAGACAGACAAAGTTAGCAGCTAGCTGGTGAACATGGTGGAGAATTTACCAGCTAAAGAGCCGGTTCACTTTTATTGTAGTGGAGACAGAAATCTCAAAGAAACCTGAACAATTACAACCATGTCTATCTGCAAGAGGTAAGTGAGAACATTTTATTTATATATTGCATACATGCATGAATGTTGCACACAACATCTCAAATGAAGGCCTTAGCCAAGGGTTTATTTATGATGCAGCCTTTAAGAGAAGGCTTGTGGATAAGCTGCACCTACAGGTTTTTTTTATGTGTTGGTGTAGAGAGGTGTAGTTTAGGTTTCATGTTATGAGTTCAGCTTAGGTGGTCTCGGGTGTTAGTGGGGCCGTGGGCTGAGCAGGCAGGCTAGGGGAGCTTTAGCTGGGAGGGAGCTGCTATCCTGCTGCCTCACCGAACAGCAAATCAAACCAGATGGGCTCATTTATGGACAATTAGCAGTGTGCTGTGAACGGAGCGCCGCCGACTCACCTAGCGTTGCTGTTATTACAGCTTTTATCTGAGCGCACAAGAAACCTGGCGGCTACTAAATTGGGGTTTCGGTGCATGTTTGACCCCAGATGCGTGAGGGAAATTGGAGACCTGGTCCACAGAATTTGCAACAGAGGCGGAGCGTGATGAATAAGTCCGGGAATGTTGACGATTATCTGTGCTGTACAACTGAATCATAGCTCAGATTTCGAAAAGGGGTTGAAAACTTGGAGCGCACACACTTCTAGTTTTACCACTGAACAGGAAAACACAAAACCAAAAAGGTAGCAAGGCTGCTTCTAACTTGCTCTGGGCTTTTCTCATGTGACACCCTCACTGCAGAGACAAGAGTGTCCTGTTACTGAAAGGGGCAATCGAGTCTTATGCAGGAATGTTGCTCTTGCCTCCCCCCTTTGTCCCTCCCTCCCTCTTACTCTCCTCTAATCGTTCCCTCCATCACTTACTTGGCCTTTGCTTGACTCCCTCTGTGATGGTCCACTTCACTTTGCTCATAAACAATGCCCCCAGCCCCTTCCACACCTTCATATTTCTGCCTGCCTACAAGCTCCAGCCTCTAACTGGCTTCCTACCTCCGAGTCATATCAGACCTTTTAACAGTAATTAGTTGAGGGACTGCAGCACAGCGAGATATTTCCCTAATTCATGCCCATCTCTGGGAGAAGGAGAAAGGTAAGGTAAAGCTGTGTTGGTAGGAGCCTGCTGAGATAATGACAGACTCATCACACACATCCAAACAAAGCCAAGACTTGGTGGAGAAAAAAAGCCTTTTTGTTGCCTTTATTGTGTGCAAGCGGCGTCACAAGAGAACTACGTGAAAAGGAACAAAAAAGAATAAAACCAGCTGCTGCACACACCCATTGTCTAGGTACATACCACTGTTCAGATCAATGCAATTACAAGTGTGAAAAGGCTGCGGGTGCGTTCCAGTATCCATGCTACCACACTGTTTAGCATGCCAGAAAAAGATTTAGCGTGTCCTGATACATATGTCGAACGTGGTATGCCAAAATACCGGGATGCATTTTTGCAGGATGCAAGATTTTCTGGGTGTTTCTGTTACCCATAATCCTCTGCACGGCCAAAGATACATCACATCGAGCGAGCTGCCAAGGGAGCACAGATAGATGACAGAAGATATCAGGACTGCGATGAGCTCACATATAAAGTTTTGCAAACGTGTATGTGGTTACACAACAGAAGTAGCATCAATGTTGCACTACAAATTATATTAAGTAATATGAAAATACATATAACAACCCTCTGCCTGAAAGGGTTAACATGCCAACTGGTGCCCAGTTGAATAGATAGCACTAATAAGAATAAATAATAACAACAAAAGTATGCATATGCATATGTAACTACTGCTGTGAACATAATACTGCATGCTACATATATTATAAAGTATGAACAGCAGAGCTCTCCATCTCTGGTGATCTCCAAGGAAACATTAAGTGATGTAGCATTTCAAAGTTCTTACTTTCTCTTTTTTCCTGAAAATATTGCACCACAGTCTGCGGCAGATGTATGAGCAAGAGGGTCAGAGGTCAAGGCACAATGTTCGAATGAAATAGTATGTTCCAGTTGTATTCGTACTGCATGAAACAGTACATACAGTGTGCTGTAAATGTAAAAAGTACATGATTTAGTATGCAGCCTGTGGTTCTTTGGGAAGGCTTTTGCTGCACCCAAACACTGGACTTTACCTCTGAGCAGGGGTGTTCCTGAAGAGGGAGTCATGTTCGGCGCAATGGTATGTCCCGTGGGGTATCAGCCACCAATGACAGCGCAGCGTCGTTTGAAAGCCTCTCAATGAAAACTCCTACCTCTAATTGTCCCTGCGATGCTTATCAACGCTGCCAATCCCAACTAGAGCGGAAAGACAGAGCAATTTTCCCATTACAGCAGGAGCAGAAAATGGAGGGGAGACGAGGGAGCCCGGTGTCTCCAGAGAGCGGTGCAGATGGCTTCATCTCTAAGTTCAAAAACACAGGCAGGGAGGGATGGGGGGGCCGAGAGGCGCGGCACACGGCATGCTCACAGCCACTTGTAATGTCCTTGTGCAGCGACATGCATGGTCACGCGCATGAGGCGGAGACGCGATTCATGCACTCTGACAACATGCAATCAATTAGCTTTTAACCTCATCTCTGCAGCCGGTTTCCTTCAAGGCCGCAGTCGCAGAGAGCGCGGCCATGGAGGATTCATTTCAATGGGCACTGACATCATGGCTGTTTTAAGCTTGCTGACCCCCTGCCACTGTGGTTAGATAAGCCCACTTCAACGCTGTCTGTCCCGGGCTTTGATCTCCCACAAACCACAGCAGAGGCTCCGCAGACGTTCACGTGTTTAGATTTCCTCTCCCAATATGGAGATTTACATTAAACCTGAAGGCGAAATTTCCTCTTCGGTCAGCACAAGAATGCAAGCGCCACCGTGCTCGGATGGTTATGACAACAAATGGTGTCCTGATAACATCGCACGGACGAGGAATCAACCTGAGCTTTACCCGCCATCCCAGCAGTGATGAGATTAATCTGTTTACCTGCTCTCTTGAAGGAATGTTTATTCAGACACATGCAACTGTGTATACAGTTCACCACAGAAGCCCAGGTTAAAAATGATACAGTGAGTGAGAGAGGTTGCCTATACTAAACTCTCCCTTTATTATCAATGCAGACATCTTTAAGTGTCTGCCGTCTGGCTCCACTAGGCTTATCAGTTCCTCATTGGCTTACGCAATTACAGAAAACACACACAAAAGTGTGTAGCCGCGCATACACTCAGAGCCCTGCTTGTGTGCACAACCACACACACGCCTGCAAAGAAGCGTTTAGCAGCCCACTTCAGTCCAAAATAGATCAACTTAACCTGCTCGAGGCAGCAGAGTGGCTGCATGGACCAGAACAGCGCAAGCCTCGCAGGCCTAACTGACAAGTGCATGCCGCGACAACTATCCTCTCGGTTTGTTATAAAAATCCAACGTAGCTCACCCACCAGCCTCAGAGACGGTGCTCTATTTCAACTCCCTCCTATTTCTGAGGTCATGACCAGCAGCATAAGCAAACAGAGAGCAAAAGATGGGGCCAGAGATTGGTGGAGGCTGTTGGCCTGATCTCTTATCTTGCAGCACCTTTGCTAACCTCCACTGCGGATAGAAAGTTCAGTTCAGCAGCAGATCCAGTCAAAGGCACACTGACTTGACAAAACCTCAAACTGTCGGGCCTGTGTTGTTTTTGTGGAAAAGATGTGCTCCTTCCAGTCAGGGGCCACCTTGTCTACTCCCCCCCACTCTCTACTACCACCGTGCAGACACACATCCACGGCCTCCTATTGTAGGGGCTGTGCAGGTGTATGGGTGCTGATAAGAAGTATAGGTGCCCCGTGGTTCATTGAGGTGAGGCCACGTTGGGCGAGCTCTGCCCTCGGCCTTACGCTGGCATTTCCAAACCGGGGAAGGTTCTACTGAGGAGGGCAGAAGTGATGCTGCTTATCTAGCTGGGGACTGAGGACCAGGCGCCCAGCAGAGCCATGGGGACTTGAACTTCTAGCCTGCATCACAGCATCTCGGCCCAACGTCGCCTGGCAGCGAGGGGCCTTCATGAGTCTGGAAAACCACAGTTCACCTCTCAGGGTGAGACTCAACATACCCCTCCCTCTCTGAATCGGCGCTGTACACCTCTCACCCTGCTCTGCAATGATATCTCTGTCTGAAATGCCAAGCCACACACACACACACATACATTCAAACCGCACACTGACATTTTAGCTGCACCTCTCCTCATCAAAATGCTCCCCTGCTTACACACACTCTTCAGAACTGTATAGACGGTTGAGTGGTTGTACGTTGCAGGTAAAGTGTTAAGTTATCCTTGCATCAAATGTGTAATCAAAAGACCGGGGTCGCACTTGTCAACAAAAGGACATTTTTAAGTGATATTTATTTTAATAGGGCAAAACGCCTGCAGCACTCCAGTCTTTATCAGTGTGGATAAGTGGTCTGTCTCATATAAGGTATGTGTTGATTGTAGATTAGAGTGATACGAGCTACATCAAATTGTGTTCGCGTAACAGAAGCATTCTGTGTGTTCAGACTGAAAGCAAAGCTTAAAGGTGGTGCTCCCTGAGTGGATGCAGTAAATGTATCAGCATGTCTTTTTGTACAGACATTAGCTGTTTGTGTAGCAGCACAGAGTACTGAGCTTGAAACGAGCAAGTTCAGTCAGAGACACGACAAAGAATGAGCCATTCGTAGCTCATAGTCGCACAGTTTGATCGAGCAGAGAGGGTTGTAGTATTTGAGGGAACTCTTAACGATTCTAATCCCTCTGATAAACACATGCATGGACATTTGTGTATTCTCTGATGTTGGATGGTGGAAGGAGCTTCAGCCGTGAAGTCTGACTTGAATTGCTGTGAATAAAGGAAGGCAAACATTTCCTGTGCGTTCAATCTGAATTATTCTCAACAGTGGGCCTCAGTGTGGTAGTTCCTCTGTGGGCCTTCAAAATGGAGAACCACCAGGATCCACCACAGGACTTCTGATGGTTACTACATGACTTGTTTCATTTTTTCCCACCAAAACAGATGGTGAATTTTTACTGAAGCAAACAAGATCGCATGCATGCTCACACTTGGACGCTGGTGTCCATCCATCCATCCATCCATCCATCCATTCCAGCGGGTTCTGGGTCTGCCCTGGGGTCTCCTATCAGTTGGACGTGCCCAGAACACCTCCAAAGGGAGGCACCTAGGGGGCATCCTAACCAGATGCCCGAACCACCTAAGCTGGCTCCTTTTGACACAAAGGAGCAGCGACTCTACTCTGAGCTGCCCCCGGATCTCCAAGCTCCTTAACCTATCTCTAAGGCCGAGACTGCGAATACAAGTGGCTGAAATCAAGCTTCTTCTGCCGGGTGAGCGGGCTTTTTTCAGTCACTACCCAAAGCTCATGATCATAGGTGAGGGTTGGAATGCAGATGGACTGGAAAATTGAGAGCTTTGCCTTCTGGCTCAGATCCCTCTTCCCCGCAACGGTCCCGTACAACACCAGCAGTACTGCAGACGCTGCACCAAACCGCCGGTCCATCTCACGCTCCATTTTCCCATCATCGTGAACAAGACCCCGACATACTTGAACTCCTTCGCTTGGGTCAGCAACTTACTCCCAACCAGGAGGGAGCATTCCACCATTCTCCAGCAGAGAACCACAGCCTCAGATTTGAAGGTGCTGACTCTCATCCCGACCACTTAACACTTGGCTGCAGATCTATATATCATATGTGCATATTTTCTACCATCAGCATTTAGAATCTTAGTGACTAATGAAAAGATGTTTAGTTACCTCATGTATGTAGGATAGATAGGAGGAGGATAGCTTTGGATAAATAACGCTTTGAGGATAGACAATGAGTTTTGTGATCTCTCTGAACCGAGTCAGACTGATGCATGCACGCCTTTAACCTGGATGATGGATGATTTCAATCTAAAATAGTAAAATAGATTTGATCAGACCAAAGCGCTCCATGGAAACATGTAGGACAGCTTTGCTAAATGAGGTGGACATAAACCATCCGCACGTCGTTAGAACTATTCGTAAACCATATTCATGTAAATCCATTTAATATATTAAAAGGTTCACAGATGACTGTGTAAACATTTCTGGTATTAAATGTGTCTCATTTAAGAGTTTATTTTGGAAGCTAGTTTTTTCATGCTCCTGAAAATGATATTTGGACATACATGGTTTTCATCGATAGACATATTTTCAATTCCAAACGGACAGTTAAGGAAAGACTTACTAACTTGCCTGTCTACCACCATGCTGATGCAAACTGTAGATTAAGATGGTAACTGTACGTCCTCTCGAACTCTTCAGCATGTTGATATTAGGCTATCACCACTGCTCAACACTGTCCACTGATTTCCCTCATCACACTTCTATTTTCAGCCCACACACTATCACATTGATTTGTTATATAATGAAACACATTTCTAAATGTGATTTCCTGCTTGAAATCATAAAACACTTATAAGTGTCAGTTAACTGGCGCCCTGTTGATGTGATGGTGTTATAAAATTCACAGTGAACTTTAAATCTGCTGGGGTTAAGCTTTCATTCACATGCTTGTTGTCTGAGAATTCACGTCCAGATTTCAAAAATTATTGAGAAACTATAACAAGGACATGATTTCCAGCTGAAAGCAGCCTCTGGTAAACTTGATGAGGATGTGTGTGGAGTGTGTGTTCTACGCACAGCAGAAGGTAACGTTATTTAAAGTGACTTATCTTTGAAGAGCAATAATGTCCACAGGTCTGACAAAACAGATGCTAAGACTCTGTTAACACTGGTTCTGCATATATTAAAGTTTCTAATGTGTTCATCTCATTATTATTTTTCCTTATACATTTTGCTGATGCTTCAGCTAGCTTAGCTTCTCAGGGTGTTTGCAGCCCCATGCTGAGTCTAAACCCAACGTGGCAGTCCGAACCCCACCTGCTCCCCCAGTTCATAGTCCTCAATTAGGGAACAAGGCTGGGATGTTGTGAGTTAACTTTAATGGGCAATAAGGGGATAGTGGCTTTAAAGCCTGGCCCTCTTGTAGAAAGCTGTCTGGGTTGGAAAACTCACGTGGCGGGGAAAAACAAGTTTAGAAAACAGATGTTTAGAGAAGATTTGTGTCTGCAGCACTGTGGTTACATTTGCTGTATATTACTTTTGATTTACATATTCCAGATGCAGGCTGGTCTATAGGCTGATAACTACATAACTTGAAACTCATTCAGCTAGAATTCAAATGATTAATTTGTTAACCTTTTTGGAGAGAGTTGGTTTTCACCTGAGAGAGACAATAACTTAATGTAACCGATGATTTCGTCACTGTAGCAGTAGCAGTATTTTGCCATTAAACGTCAATACTAGAATTCAGGACCAGTGTAAAGAAACATTTCAGAATTTTGGGAAATGTGATTATTTGTTTTGTTGTCAAGAGTGGAATGAGCTTATTATCAATCTCACATCTGCATGGTACAGAGCTGGAACCAGGACATGGTTAGCCTAGCTTAGCATAAAGACTGGAAACAGCTAGCCTGAGTCTCTCTAAAACTTCCAAAGCTCAATAACATGCACTTTGTTTAACACAAACAAAAGTAAAAAAAAAAAAAATTGAGTGTCAAAATTATTTCTTGGTGAACAATAGTTCATTTATCCACCCAGTGCTACAGCTACATTTATATACACAGTTGCCCATAAAGTTAATAATTTTGTTTTTAGACACATTCCTCTTTTCATTCCTATTTATACACATCAGGTTAAATGTGGTTTTCACGGTGATATGTTTGGATAGATAGATAGATAGATAGATAGATAGATAGATAGATAGATAGATAGATAGATAGATAGATAGATAGATAGATAGATAGATCACATTGTCACAATCATTTCTTGAGAAGAGGTAAAAATATTTTATTCCACCTTTCTGGTCAACAGTGTAGTTGGTGACCACAGATTTGGTCACTGCATCTGGTTCAACAAGAGATTGTTCCAGAATGTTTTTTGTTTTTTTTTGTGAAGAAACCAGGAGCATCTCTTTTATCATCATTATTATTCTTATTAGCTTTAGTGGTGTTAGTAGCTGTGGCATAGCTCAGGGAACGGCAATGTTGCATGGATCACCCTGATATTTGGCACATAAATGATGACCAAATAATGTAAAATAACTAATGGCATTCCCATCATCTCATCAGATGTACCGTTTGTTCCATGCTAATTAGCTTATGTTAGCATGCTAATACACTAAACTAAAATAGTGAACACTGCAAACATTATATCTGTTAAATATAAGCATGTTAGAATTGCCATTGGGAGCATGTTAACATGCTGATGTTTGCATTCAGCTCAAAGAACCGCTGTGCCTTGTTGAACTTTGGATGGTTAGCTGTTTCCATCCAGTCTAGCTCAGCTACGCTAACCACATCCTGACAACAGCTCCGTACGTATGCTGTGTACACACAACTGAACTCTCAGCAGCTCAGTCGTGAGGTAACACACAATTCTACATTTTATTTTACAGCACTTTTATAATTGGAAACGTGTCTAAATATTCCAGCCATTAGCCTGATTCAAATACTGTATAGCTACATTTATAGCTAATCTGCAAAAGTCAATAAATATTATATATTTTAACAGATTTTGTTGTTGTTGTTTTTTTTTACAAATATACAAAACAATTGCATGCAAAACAGGTTTTACTATATGATGATATTATTATTTTGATTAAATACGAGCAAATATATTTCACATGCCTTTTAGTTGATGGTTTACCATTTTAAAATTTGCACTTCCTTGGGTGCTGCTAAAGTTCTGACTTCAGACAACTGCATTTGCATGAAGTCGCGGTCGTTGGATTTCCTCCAGAGTTTACAAGTAGAACTTTGAGTGACGTTGCATTGTACTTCAGCAGGAGGTTGGAAGGTTTCGAGTTCTAGGATGTCTGGGATGCAGCATGGGATTGTTTATTTCTCATGAAAAGATTAAATAAGCATAAATCTGAAAATGTTGAACTGCTTCTTTAAGATGAACTAAGTTTGGTGAACTAATAATTTATTAGATTATAATAAAAAATGCTGCCACTGCTTTGCTATTTCCTCTAGACATATTAGATTTATTGGCTTTGGTAAATATTCAAAGCAGGAACTTTGAATATTTGCCAAAGAATTGAGGCATTATGGGAATTTACCCCGAGGCTTGAAGAGACTGCTCTAACATAAAGTGGTAACAAGCACAGCCAATATGTCCATCAGCAGTTTGTGCATGTTTCTTTCAGCAAAACACTGAACCCCCCATCTGCTTTTGTTGTCAATGATGAGAAGTTCAGCCTCTCACACCAGCAAAAGCTCAACCAGATCTACAGATGGGGCATTTTTTTCTGGCTCCTGCAGCTCGCTTGCATTCACTTCCTCCAAGATAAAAATAGTCTGACATACGGGGAATGATATATGATCTCAGTCATTCATCTAAATTGGACAAATGAGGCCCACACATCTGAGCTGTGAAAGACCCCCCCGATAGGACTGAATGAATGGGCCAATGTGTGGGAGGGGTTGTGTGTGTGGGAGCACATGTACACACACATTTAGTATGTATTTTTCATGTGTAAGGATCTATTTATTTTAATGTGAAAAGTCTGACTGTACGCCTGTCTGTATGTGTGTATGTGCATGAATATAAACATTACCGCCGCGTCCATGACCTTCCATAGCACTGGCAGTAATATCTGTATTCACAGAATGTGTGTGTGTGTGGGTCTTTATGCACAGCTCTTTGTGTGTGAGAGCGAGAGAGTGAGAGGCAGCATTGTTGCATCTGCTCCTCATTAAAGGGCGCTAATGAACGCACGTGTGTTCCACCTGGTTTGGTGGAGTGGGGGGTTGATGAGGGCCTGGCCTTTCCCAGCTCTCCGATCGTAAAAACTGTCTCAAGACAAACAGGGGAGCTCGTTCCCCAGACGCTCATCTGACAACAGTTTGGTGGTTCCTCCTCTAATGATGAAGGTGATGCTCGGCGGCGGCCCTGCTGGGCAGAACTGTGACTCTACCTGGGAAAAAAACAAGATTCCCATTACAGAGGAGGACCTGAGAAGAGCCAAAGACATGTCTACGGGAATTACACTTACAGTTTCTGTCAGGCTTCTACTCATATATGAGCTTTCAGACACTGATAGTAATGTTTTTGGACAGAAAGTGCCAGTACACGTTCACATCATAGACATTTATTGGAATATTGATCTGTTCTTCACTCAGCTAACAACATGAACCCTTGCTACACCTTGCTGGATGAACGGCTAACACATTTGAAAGATTTGCTTTATGCAAATTCCAAAAGAAATCATACTGTCTCACTTCACTCTCTTGGTATTTTTAAAGATTGTGACCTGGCCAAGACAGCACAGCAGTCACAGTTTGAATAGAAATAAGTCACAACAGACAGGGAATCGAACACACATGGAAGAGACTAAAGTAGTGGTGTGTCGGTCGTGAACGTATCGTTCAATTTGAACTAATCTTTTATGTGACTCGGGAGTAATGAGTAGTCTCAGTGAGTGATTCGTTCATTTTCATGCAGTACGTTCAGCTCAGTCAGGACAAGAAACGGAAATGATTAGTTCACGACTCAACTGTGCGTCCTCAAGTTTGAGTCTCTCGTTCATTTGTTGCGTGACAGGCAGCTCAGCCACAGGGCTGTGTGACGAGCAGTACACACAGCGGTTCAATCATACGGATCAGTCTTTCATTTTGTTGTTTTGGTTTTATTTGCCCGGGTTTCCTGCCCCTTCCTCCCAGCTAATCTAAAAATTGGCAAAGACGTGGATCATCGGCGGACCTGAGACAGGCTGAATGAAGCCTGGTTGCTCAAAAAAGCCATCTGTAAGAGCACCTACCTGTCAATCAAAGCATCCACGCTGTTAATTCTGTATAACTTTAAGCCTTAATATAATTTGAGGTGAGTTCTATAAATATTCACCCTCAGTACAGTTGTCATGAACGGGGAAATTAGCTATAGAGACCAAAACAGTTCTTTGTACCAGGCTGTAAACATGTCTATTCTGCTGTTTGTTGAACATTTTAACATGGGGACTTATGGAGACTGACTCGTTCTGTAGCCAGCCTCAAGTGGACTTTTGAGGAACTGCAGTTTTTGGCACATCAGCATTGGCTTCATTTAACAGCCACGGAGGTTACCGTTTGATTCTGAAGCAGTGGAAGCGACTCTAAATAAAGGTTAGGTGTCTCTATTGATACAGAGACAGACAATAGATTAGAGTGGGTTCAGATAATTCCACTTGTTTTTTTCACCACATTTGACTGAAAAATAACTTTATTTATGAAGCACTTTTTGAGACAAAGTTACAAAGTGCCATACAAGTAAAAGCAATAAACCAAAATGAAACAGTGATAAAACTGCAATGATAAAATGAAGCGATTATAAATCACAGAGAACAGTAATAAAGTGAACACATAATAAAATGACAATCAGAAAGATGATAGCAATCAATCAAACACAAAAACAAAGTACAGAGACAAGTTTGTAAAGGTTTCTGGATGATTTGCAAGAAGTGACTGAAGAAGTCTGGCAGCTTCTGAAACACAACTGGTGCCCTGCTGAGGAAGGCAACTCTTCAGCACTTGTTTCCATTGTAAACAGAGTTGTTGCAGCATTTCTTTTCTAATAAAGCGACGATGGTCTGCTTTATTTCAATATTTATACGCTTAATTTAAAAAGAATTCTGATGACATTGCAAACCATAACCATTTTTCACAAGATAAACTCTTGTCCAAACTGTTCAATATTCATTGCTATAAAATTACAGCAGAGTACATCACGCTCTGCTGTGATGATGGGTTGATTTTTTCTATCAGCGGAACACTTCGGGGAAAAGGGGTTCAAACCGGCGCTTCAATCACTTTGCAAATAGCCGTATGCTTTCTGAGTCTCTGCGGTGAGAAGCCCTCCCTCAGGTTTCTCCCACAGGCTTCTAAGGTTGGTATTGATACAACACCCCTGTGTGCTCCCCTACATCATCATCACAATCACACTTTGTGGAGGTGCAACCTTTATAGTGTACAATGATTACAGATTGACAGACATGGCTTGTCTTTGTGAGGACAGATAAAAAAAATTAAAATATACATTTTAGCACTAGTGATAGCTAATTAGTGGACCCATAAGTTAAACATACATTTCCTGTTTCAGGCATCCTTTGCTTTTCATTCACATATGCTGTAAAAATCAGTTTGACTCTTGAAGCTTGCTTCAGTCGTAAAATCCATCAGAGTGAACATCAAGTCTGCATGATTAATCTGTGAGTGATTTGAAAGGTCTGCGCTGTGTTTTCACGGAATGATTAGTAAGTAGTAAATCTGCTGATAGATTTGCACAGCAAACATAAATGAATGGAAATCAGTGGATGTATGTATTCAACTTTCTAAAGCACAGATTTAACAGGATTAGGGCTGAAACAGTTGAAGTTTAGGCCTTTAAAGCTGAATTATACGGAAGCCCTAAGCGGCCATGCATTCACACATTTTATGTCCTCTGATTTCTCGTGATAACGAGTTAATTTCATTCGTTTTCTCGAGATCTCAAATTAATTATGTCATCATCTCGAGAAAACAAAGTTTCATCAGCTCAAGATCTCGAGAAAATTATTCCATGATCTCAGGATGATAACATTTGTTGTTTCGAGATAATGACATAAATAACTCCAGATCTTGAGAAAACAAATGAAATTAGCTTGTTATCATGAGAAATACAATGTATGAATATATGACCTCTTAGGGCTTCCATAGTATTATCTTAACAACTGACAGATCCAATGATTAGGTTGCTAATAGTCATGGACCTACAGTAGAGCTGAGGGCAACAGGCAGCTGTTTTTAGTGAAAAATCTCAAATAAAGCCATTTTACATAACCTGCATTACATTACCTGGTTTACAGAGTGTGCGGCGCTCTATTTATCAAGGAGGATAACTGTGGAAGAAGCTGCAGTCTTAATTCATTCAAGATGACATTTGTAGATCAGGCTCAGGTGTTTTGAACGGCGTCGTGATCCAGTTATAGATTAAATCATAGAGACAATGTTTTTTTTACGTCAAGATATTACTGCTACTAATAGAACATACTCATCCATACATGTGTGGAGTTTGATCTAAATGCTTCATTAGAAACACAATTCTCTAATAACTACCTCATATGGACGACACTGAGTGATTGTGAAGAAAAAAACAGTATCAGCCTTATTATCGTCCAACCGATGCATCATTCTAACCATAGCTGGGACAGTAGAGGCGATACATTTGTTGACTCACATTTATCTGTCTGTGTGTGTCTCTCTCTATCTCTGAACACACTATTCCTCAACCGTGTCCAACGGTGACAGCCGTGGGTAATGACAGTCGAACACTTGCTCGCTCCTCATTTACTCGGAGCTGGCAGTGTAACAGTTCGCTCAGAACTCTTAAGTGCTTGTTAATTTAATATGCAAATAAGTCTCTTGTCAATCTGAAAGTATTTTAATGAAAAAGCTCCTGCTTCTGCGGGGCGGGGGCTTTCTTGCAGGTTGGCGTTGGCTCTGTGTGTGTGTGTGTGTGTGTGTGTGTGTGTGTGTGTGTGTGTGTGTGTGTGTGTGTGTGTGTGTGCAGGGTAGACAGGAAAAAGGCCAGGGGCAGGCTGAACAGAGAGCACAGGAGAGGTATGGCAGTAAAACACTGAGGTACAAATGTATTAGAGACAGAGAATGGAAGCCCAGATGGCACATACTGAACATACATGGCGGCTTACTGCAGCCTGAACACGTGTAACACATGGAGGTGATGCTGCTTGTCACCCCCGTTTTGGCCTTCTGTGATCTGTGTCAGCCAGTGTTCTCAGCAGATAGAGCTTCAAAAACACAATCCGGAGTTATGAAAGGGAGCAAACACAAGCATCAGCCTGCACAAACATGATAGAGTGAAACACACACACAATCCTCTACCCACATCCCTGTTAATGACAGACCTTAGCTCAACCTTTGCCTACATATGGGTGGCGCAGTGTGCTGAAAGTAAGGTGAGCGTGTTATTGGGAAGGTGGGGGGTGGATTGCAGGCGGTGTTAAGTCAAGCAGGAACCCTCAATGTTGCTAATTTATTTACAGATTTAATTAGATGGATAGAGCCCTCACAGATATAAGAAAGAGAGGAGAGATGTTGCCAGCGTTACAGCACTTTAATTATGGTAGCAGGCTCCTGATCCCTGCGCTCCGCTGTCTGGGGAGCCAGTTAATTAAAATCCTCATTATTTTACTTTTAATTAGTTCCCCCCTCTTTTGTTTCCTTTCACCATATGGCCGTGTTCCGTGGTCAAATTAACGTAATTGAGCTAATTAAGCCGATCACTTTAATTATTCAAAGCGTTCCGATTGGCCAGGAGAACTTTTCTCCCTCTCCCCTCCCTGACATTCCTGTATGAGGCTCGGAGTTGTAAAGTCGCTCTCTTTGTCATTATGCTCCTCTACTCCCCATGCTGAAGGCAGTGAGTTATGGCTGCAACATGCCTCACTTCCTACATGTTCCAGCAGTGTCTCATGTTTCACTCCCATACAATGCGGGGTATTCAGTGCAGCACCGGAGACCTCAGCAAGTTCAAAGAGGATTCAAAAAATTCATCGGAACATTTAACACACTATGGTTATGACAAATTAGGTGTGTGTTGGTAGTTGTTGTAGCTACTTCTCAACAGTCATCTGGTGCTCGGGGATTGGAGCTACCATAAATAGCTTTGGCAGCTCAATCAGCTTTCAGAAGGATTGTCAGTGCAGCTAAATGCCATAGACATTTTTCAACACACTACCATTGCGTTTACATGCTTGGATTTTGAAAATGGTGACAACCAGATGGCGGTTTTACAGCATAACATACTTACGTTGAGCTCAATGCCTCAGGGTGGACAAGACCTGTCTATCAGCATTCATCTACAGCTCAGAACACACACACAATGTTCACTCATAACTGCCTGTTTTTCCAGTAATGGATGATCATTTATATCCACTGTTGGATGCACGTTTGAATACAAATTCAGGGCTCACACTAATCTGTTTTTAGATCTGTTATTTGGTGATGGATGTCACAATGTACAGTTCAAGAAATCACCCAGTGTGAGCTTTTTCTGGGGAAACCTTTCTAGCTTGTTTGCAATATATAGAGCATGAGTAATGATAACTGAACAGACAGAAAGTCAAACTTCATCAACACCATACGCAGCCAAGACAAATTTAGTCCACACAGATGATGGTGCCGGCCACAAATCTCTGCACAGAGCCCACCTGAGCTGATGAGTACAGTACTGTACTGTGATGACAGACGTGTCGAATGTCACTGAAAAGATCAGTAGACTCAAATTCCGATATCCAGGCATGCAGACAGCTTTAAGTCTTGAGATATCTGAGTCTAGTTTCGTGCCTCCACCCTAATACATTGTGGGTGGGTGGATGTTTGATTGTGGTGCTGCACAAGCAACGAGAACCAACTTTCTCTGGATATTTCACAGACCTCGCTGTGCTAAACTCATCCTTCATTTGACTGTGGAGTGTTGGTTTCACCAAACTATTTCTAGTATTTCTGTTTGTGCGTTTCTTTCCACGCTGCCACCGCAATCTGCCACAAACTAAGAGAGCGGCACATTCCATCATGACAAAAGTCATTTGCTTTGCTCCTAACACTAAAATACTTCCTCATGTGCTCTAAATTATTCGTCTCGTACAACCAAAACATGATTTAAAAAATGTAACAAAGGATTTCAAAGAGCTCGAAGCAGTGACATTTCTCTCAACTCACTTCGATGACACCAAGCGGCGAATGCTTGATAATACCGCGGTGGTTTTGCTATGGCAGGGAACAAGAGAGTTCACACATCAAATATGTAAGCTATGAATGGTTTAGTGGATGTAGAAAAGGAGAATAAGCGTCGTAGCGCAGTTTAATTTGACTACCGGTGCCGCTGTAGCATCTGTATAGCATCTGTAACAGCAAGTAATCTCTTGGACGTGCTGAAGTGTCACAGAGATCTGTAAGGTAACGCCAGCATGTTGTCCGATTCCAAACACTCTCCACACACACACACACACACACACACACACACACACAGAGGCCTCTGACAGACCAGAGGATCAGCATCAGAAGGGAACATGGCAATAAGGAAGGCAGCCATCTTGGATCTATATCACAGGAGCGTCTGGGCAATGATGAGACTTCGTCGGTCCTCTTCCTCTTCATCGTGAGCATATAAAAATATCCTGGCATCATCTTGTGTCTTCACACAGTGTGAGGTGGAGGAGCTCAGGCAATTACACTCATCTGCATGTGTTAATATGATTAATTAGCAGGAATAAACACTTTCCTATGACACAGGCTACATGGTGAGCCGCACACCTGCAGAAGCTCTGATAAAAGACAACGCCTCATGGCAAAGAGCCTTTTCATGAGACCTGCTAATTGGCATCTGAAAACGTTCCGGCTAATTAGGAAAAGGCAGATGAGGCTTGATTAGTTTGAATGCAAAGTGTAACTTGTGGTGCGGTGGGACTCGGGAATGTGCCGAGGTTTTATTTCTTCACCATCACAATACAAAGATAATTGTAATTGTGATCATTTGCATACGTTAATGAATTTGCGTGACGCTTCTTGATCAGACGTGGAATAAATAATTGATGCAGCATCAGCACCTACCATGACAAGTGGGACGTTTTGAAATAGCTAAGCGCATTAAGGTGCGAGTTTGATGGCTGCCATGCTCCCAGGCAAGGTGTGAAAGTAGAGCAGATCCTATCTCCTGCCTCCTGCACGCTGCGTACTCCATCGCTGCTATCACACGAAGATTAACTCCCAACCTCCGCTGGTATGCTGAGACTTTAAGTTTTTTTTTACATAGCGTTTAAAAGGCGAAGCGAGTTAGAGCGAATTAGATGCAGCTCAGGAAAATAATTTTCAGAAGCCATGCAGAGAGTGGCAGAGAACAAAGAGCTGTGATGGGAAACAAACCAGGCTGTGTGGGAGCTTTAATTGGAACATGGTAAACAGTAAATAGATCAGATTGTTTCAAATGCCCTGGATGTAGAGGGGGCCACTCCCCTTTAATTAGGCTGCTTTCAGATTAGGCTTTATTAGAGGCAGGCAGGCAGGCAGGCAGCCACCGAGCCAGTCAGCCACAGGATATGCCCCAAGTTCAGCCTCCCAGGAGCTCCAGCAGCACAGATACAGGGCTCATGTTTAATTGCTTCTGTAAATGGTCAGAGCTCAAGCCCCCTAATTCCATTCCTCTGGGTAATCAGGCATGTTTTCACCATACAGGGCTAAAGAGAGTGAGAGAGAGAGACAGCCACATCCACCATGCTAGCTACCATGCAATACAATGCCACTCTAATGCCGCTAAGGGGCTTCAAAATGACCTCAGCTCGCTTTGTGACATGTTACAGGAAAATCGTTTTAATAGGATTTTTGTTTTTAAGTCTACCATTTTTTTTTTCACACATTGAACAGGCAGCTGATAAAGAAATAAAACTCTACAGAAGGAAAACAAAACAAAACCTTCACCGGATCATTTTAGTTCTATGTGCCGGGCGTCTGACAAATCGGTTATCGTGGGTGACGGCAACATTGATTTTTGTTTTCCTCGAGTGTTCAGATTAACATATACAAGAGAGAGATCAAGAGTTCATTAAAAGCACTGAGGCTCAGGGGAAATAATGCCACATGGCATAAGCAAAGCTTTGACAGTCGTTTTACAGCAGTCCATCAAACATTCATTCCAACATCTTTTGTTCCCTCTTCCAGTTGGCGCAGGCTTTCATTGTCATTGTTTTCCTCCAGCTTTTTTTTTTTTCTTAGTCCAGACGGAGCCTTTTGCCAGCGCAGTCCACACATACTGTAAGTCTTTGCATGACGCACAGACCACTTTAACATTGAACACAACATAAATGTGACTTTGTATAGTCTCTGATGGTGGTGAGGGACAGGATATCTTGGTGAAAAACTCCAGGGAAGAGAGAGAGGCGGGGCAGTGATGAGGTGGTGAATCCACAACAACGGCGACAGTAGCAGGAGAAGAATAGTGCACCGGAGAGAAGTGAAGCTCGGGAGGAAAGGCGAGGGCAACGCGCAGCACTCCTCAGCATACCTGCAGACAAGAGAGAGGGGAGAGGGTTAAGGTCTCCGTCCATACAGTGCATGTCCATGGCCTTCTGCTTGTGTGAATACAAAGCCCGACACTTGTTTTGGTTTTTTTATGTTTCGGTTTCCTCCTTCTTCAAGTGTTTATTCCAATTTCAAGTTACTTTTAAATCAAATAAAGTTCTATACTTTTGTATAATATGTATCAGAGAGTGAATTCAGAGAAAACAAAATACAATATGACGTTGAATGATAGATTATAGTAATGCAATATTTTATTTCCCCAGCTCTGTTACCGAGTTTCATTTATCAAGTATTCTAATTTTTGTTAATAATACAAAACCGAATAAAAAATGTTTCAAGTTAAAGTATTCAAAACTAAAGAAGTATTAACAACAACATGTAGCTGAAGTATCAAAAGTAAGTATCACAAGATAAATGTGTGTGTGTGTGTGTGTGTGTGGAACTCTTATATTCCATTATTAGATGTGTCATTCTGTGTCTGTTTTACGGTCTTTGTTTTGTTTCCTTCTTTTTATTTTTGTTGTTGTGGTTTTATTCTTTTCTTTTTTTTTCTCTTTTTTTGTCTAGTGAAAGACTTGTGACCTGTGGAAGTTGTTATATTAAATAAACTATTATTGTTATTATATGTTATAATGTTGGATCATTATAACTGATCAGGGTGAAGCAAATTTTAAACAATCTTATGTCATGTGGAGGAATTTAATGTAGTTTCATAAGTAGGTGTTATGCTCTGTATATAATAATTTGTAAAATTAATTAGTGACTGTTTTCAGATGAACAGAGTGCAGTTAAACGTATAATATCTGCTGTAAGTACAGATGGTGCCGTAGTGTCGTATCAGCAACCGCTTTATTCACCTTCTGGTCTGTCAGCACAGAGCTGCTCTGAAGTGGAGGCAGGTGGCTGTTGAGCAAGGCAGCGCCGGGTCTGTCATGCTCACAGAAGATTGTACCATTGATGTAATGGAAGCGATCGCCAGGCATCAGTCTGTTTCTACAGGTGGCACAGCTGAAACACTGCAGAGGAGCAGAAAAAAGGCACAGAAATGGAAATTCAGGTCACTAAAACACATTCACATTATCTGAGAATAATATAAATTACTGAAACTAAAATTAGCCACATAATGTAAAGACATGAATTAAAATATGGAACACTGCAGGCAAAAAACGTCTCTCAAACAAAGTTCAGGAGTATAATTCCCTTTTCTCCTGATACTGACGGGACACATCTTCCCGTCTGACTGTCTACCCCCACCACCACCACCAAATCCCAGATGTTTCTGTCAAACAAGCAGCAGGAGACACAGCGCGCTGATGTGAGAGCTGGGGATTTACCTTGAGGTGGTAAACATTTCCCTGTGCCCTCATCACCATTTCGTTGGCTGGGATCGACTGGCCGCAGGCGCTGCACGCCCCGCTGTGCCCAAACAGTCTGCAAACACAAAAACACAGATTGCTCAGTCTGTACGGCCTCCAGAATCAAAAACCACCAGCTTCATCTACTCCTCCTCCTCCTACTGCCTCCTTTTCCTCCCTCCCTCCTCCTCTGCCACCTTTTCCTTCCTCTCACCTGATGTAGTCACTCCGACACAGAATCATGCCCCCTTTGCTGTAGCAGGTGGTGCCAATGTCCCCCAGCTGGGCTTGGCAGCAAGAGCACTTGAGGCAGCGAGTGTGCCAGTAGCGTTCCATGGAGAAAAGCAGGAATCGGTCGGCGATCTTCCCCCCGCATCCTGCGCACGACCTGGGGGCCGGCGGTACGCCCGCCGCTTGGCTGTTCACCATGCTGCCCTCGGAGGCTCCTGGACACACAGAGGAGAGGTTTGACATCTCAGACAGGTGTTAGACACAACTATGTTCACACTACCAACTGTTTATAGAATAGAAGAAATATATATGCAAAATATGATTTTCAGTTTCTAGATAGTTACTTTAATGATTACAATAATTACAAACACACACACACACACACACACACACACACACATCATTTCCACATGCACAGACAATCCTACACAGCTTCAGCATGACTGTGATGGTCACATGGTCACTGTAGGAGCTGTAACAGGTCGACCTACATACTATCACACTGATCAATACAAGAAAGAATAACTAAATATATAAACTCATATGCATGTACAGTGTGTGTTCAACTGTATTCTCTACTACTCTTAAACTTCAATACATAAAAATGAATCTTATTATTGATTTTACATGTAGAATAAATGACACACATTAACATTATGTCAGCGGTGTACTGTATCTGATGTAAAGGAGGGAGGGAGGTCACCAAATGGGACTTTTGGACGAGTGCCAATAATGAGAATAAATTGAACACTTAAAGCATTATAAAACTGTTTCATTCCGCAGTTATTAAATTAACTTTACATTTCATTTTTTTTCATTGTTTGACATGCTGTTTACTGGCACGAGACGCCAAAGGAAGCGTTATTTAGAAATGCGCGCGCGGATGGAAAAAAAAAAAAAAAAACGCGTTACCTTACCGAGCCAAAGGTTTGTCCTCCTGTCGTGAAGTTTGAAGAGCTGGAACTAAATATTCACAAGAAGCTCAACACGCTCAGAGTTGTAAAGCCGCTCTCAGACTTGACATGTTCTGCTCTCCATCGTTTTCCAGACAAAATAAAACAGGCAAAGCAACACAACATGAAGCCCTGCGGGACGGCGCGGTGACGGTAATAGTTGAGCAAACTCTCCCCCCGACATCCAGCAGCTCCGCGGATTAAAAAAAAAAACAACTACATGTAGCCGTGAGGAGGAGACATGACGCAGCTTCTCTTCCTCTCTCCTCTCTTTTCTTACAGCTGTCTGTCTGTCAACATGCCTTCATCTGTTTCGAACGCTTTTGACAGCGACACTATTCATCAAAAATTGCGCAAGGGGCTATTTAAATTACCGAGAGGGGGGACGCAGCCGACATGAAGGGCGCAGCAGCCAATGGGAGAGCAGGAGGGGGCGTGCCCGCAGTCAAAATGATTTATGAGTTTATAGTGGCTTATTAATATGCACATTCACATCCCTTAAGCTCCCCGTAGGATGTCACTGAGGGTGTGTGCTATTGATACACAACATTTTTAGTTTACATCGATGTAGATCATACCTGCTCTTTAATGCTTTGATTTAAAAAAACAGTGTAGAAGGAGTCCAAAAACATATTTCATAAATGTCCAACATCATCAGAAATACACATTTTATTGCAAATAAACAATTTATTCTCTTTTTTGTTCAAAATCTTCAGTTCTTGTCCACATTATAGAATATTTCAAATAATAAGATTTTGAGATTTAATAGAAATATCTTTTTTAAGTGCATATTAAAATGTGTATTCCTATAGACATATGTGTGTCTATAACTTCTACAATGAGGCCAATTTCACACCAGAATGTCACATATCTTAGTGTGGGGTTAATAAAATGGTGAATGTGTGTGTGACTGAAGGTGTGTTTACAAGTGAATATCCTTCTTTTTCTTCAACAATCATAATGTATATATATATATATATATATATATGTACATATGTAATAGGCTCTAATCCCCTCCACCCACCTTGCAGGAAGGTCAGAGTAGCATTGCTGAAGTTGATGTGTTATGGGGTTGCTCAAGGTCACCTCAGCAGGTCACATGAGGTCTCAGTAGGTCCTAGGTCTTCGTCAGTACATCACAGCACAGGTCAGTACACCCATCTGCCACCCTGCTGTACTTCCAGTTCAGTTCCAGTAGAGGACAGCATCCTATAAGGTTGAAAGGAGCAGATTTATTTTCCTGATGTAAATTAATATATGAGGCTTTCCAGCTCCATTTCATCTTTAAATGAACTTTAAAGTTTGATGTTGCAGAAATATATTAAAATATGAACATGTTAAGAATAAATCAATGTATGTAGCTTTTATGATCTAAGTTTATGTTGATTCTGCCATTGTTTTCTGAAGTGTGTGTGTTCATGACACACGACTATCTCTAAAGAAATAATAATAATCAGTATTAGTTAGGTCTAATGCATGATACACACTGAAGAAGAAAGTTTCTTACTGTGACCACTGAAGGACAATGACAGTCTCTATTGATCATTCCGGATGTTTTCGTTCTGGTCAGTTCATACAGACTGGTCTGGAGACAGAAAACTGGAAATGACTTGTTATTGATATAAACACTATTAAATGTAGTGCTGCAGTTTGTCAACGTGACCCCTAGAGGGCAGTGAGCACTCATGATTCTACATACACTCATGGTGCTTGGCTGAGGCAGTTCTGTACAGACACACTGGCTAATCAGATCCATGCAAGTGCACATCCCTATTACAATATAAATTACTGTAACATGATCTGTATGATTCTACTACATAAGGTGTATGATTGTTGCAATGCTAATTTCCAAAATTGTCTTCAAGCCTTCATCAAATCAGACTTTTTGGGTCTGATTTCTTTTTAACTGTAGCAACATGCTCACACCAATGCAGGCCCTTACTTTATTTTCAATCTTTCATGTAGTGCTGTTTTTGTGTGGAAGGTTTAAACCGCACTCTCATGATAAGATATTTGCTCTCACCATGAGTTAGGGCGTAGAGCGTAGGGCTTGTAGAGACAGGGCACAGTAAAAATAAATTCTTCTTCAACAAAAATACGTTTTTATGTAACAACATGATGGGAATGATTACTGGTCACCACCTGTTTATATAATCTCCTGTCACTGTGTATAGCTAGCATACAAACATAAAGAGCTAAGCTGACTTTAGCACTGGATTTAGCAGGCTAAGTTCAGAAACTATGTACCCATATGCAAAGCTGGTAGCAGCCCCATAGGACTGCTAACATTTGGCCATGGATTACTTTGCCTTGTGAGATCGTGGTATGATTTAATGTTGTGCTATAGCGTTGAGTTCAGGGAAGAGTTAGATTCTCTCCCCTGCTTACATGTGTCATCATTGATGCCCTACATCACATAAAGCTGGTATCTCATTGGTTACGCTTTGAAAGGTCGACAGCAACCAAGTTCAAAGTTGAAACAATTTGACCTTTGAGTGCAGCACAGTGGCAATTTCAAGTGGCAAGTATCCCCACTATTCCCACCAAGGGTAGCACTAGTCAACTAGTTGGGTGTTATTGCTCTCCCCATAAGAAAACAATGGTACAGCCAGCACAGTGCATCAACCCTCACTGTGTTGGTATCTAAACTAAGCTGTGGACTAACAAAGTCAAGAAGCCCTGCTGGCTTACAACCCACAAACATATTGTACTATCTCACCTAGTTGTGCGCCTGTACATGTTCCAGTTTGCAGATGACCCAACATTGGTTAACCTCATCAATAGCAACAGTGAGTCGTCCTACAGGGTAGAGGTTCAGCACCTGGCAGCGTGGTGCGCTGTCAACAACCTCTCTCTCAACACCAAGACATTGTCGACCTTAGAAAGACCAAGGGCAGCATACACACCCCATCTGCATCAATGGGACAGAGGTTGAATGTGTCTCCAGCTTCAAGTTTTTGGATGTCCACTTCTCTGTGGACTTCTCTTGGATCCTGAATTCCTCAACCCTAGTCAAGAAGGTCCGCCAGCTTATTCTTAAAGTAACCGAAAAGGGAACATCTGTCTCCTCATATTCTGGTGAACTTCCACTGCTGCACTATTGAGATCATCCTTACCAACTGCATCACAGCATGTTATGGTAACTGCTCTGTCTTGGACCCAAGTGTAAATCTACCATGGGTGATCCCATTAGTATGTGGACAACTGTTTTGAAGCTTGAAGTTTGACATTATTGATGTTGGCATCTTGGTTTTTCAGAGACAGAAATTACCAGATTTTGGGTGACTTACTGCAAGTTGGAGGAAACACTGTAGTAGTAGTAGTAGTAGTAGTAGTAGTAGTAGTAGCATCAGCATCAGCACTAGCAGTAATACTAAACATAGTACTAGTCGTAGTTTTTGTAGTGCTGGTCCTTTGAATCAGTTTTGACGTCACAGTGTTTACTTGACTGTTAACCCTCGGTCCAAACAGGATCCTTTGTGGAAATGTTGACTGTAGTTCCATAAAAGATGCTAGCTGTGACATTCACTCACAAAAGAGAATGAGTCATGTCCCACGCATTCTTTTTAGCACAACAAGCCAATAACAACTCATACGGAGACATTTGTTATTATTCCACATTGTGTTGAAGAGGAACCACTTCGACACATCCTTTTGCAGAGTGCATGGCAGGGTGGGAATGGAGGGATTTCCTCTGCTGTGGTCAGAGTGGCAGCTCGGGCCAACTTCCACCACTCTCTGAGGCCGCGCTGATTTCCGACATATTTCCTGTTCCTCCGTCAAGGATATGCTGAAAGTCACAGCTCTCTGTGAGGCTGGACAACACCTGTAACTTCCAGTCTGGGTTCTCAGCCAATATAAACCACCGTAGAGCATCACAGCACCGCAGGCTGCCAAAGACAGACGCATTTATGAAGCCCCCTCACTGTGATGTAGAGACGGCCTTCCATATGAGGCCCTATTTTCACCTCAGCGTCATCTCAGTTTTGTGGAATTAGTTTAGAAATGAGCCTATCCTAACCTATCTCCACAGGCACTGGATTGTCATGGAGTTTGGAGTGGTGTGTTGCAGTAAGGGAAAGTCAGCAAATTAATCATTTCTCTGTGGAAATTAACGAATAGCATTGTCATTATCATGATTCTTTACAGTAACGCTAGGATGAAACAATTTTTTGACAATTTGTCCACCATTGTATGCAACTTTGTTCAATAGAAAGTTATTGAAGAGTTAAATACATACACACATATAAATCAGTGTTTATGAGTGTTCTTTTGGCTGCTTCCAATTATTTTATAAATCATTTATTACATTTTATGTACTGCTTATAAATTTGGGAACTTAAAGTACACATTCACTATTAATATTCAAACAGTTCTGTAACATTTTATAGGACTTTCCTCGTAATTTCCTCGAGAGAAACTAATACATGATTGTCATTTCTTATTAATGAACTGTCCACTTAATTCCAATACATTTTTTAAACTAGTCTGGACAATGCACAGCAGGCCTGATCTTTAAAACTTGTAAAACGTGTCTTTTGGTGACAGAAATTACAGGCAAGCTTGCAATTCAACATGGAGTATCAAGTTGACAATATTACATTTATATTTAGATGATTTAATGGATCTTTCTTTGAGATATCGAGATGACTTGCAAAGCTTTCTAAAAAATTTGTCTCAGCAGCTTCTTATAAACTGCTGCCAGCTCTACTAATAGATCGAGCTCCAAAGGATGAGAAACTGCTCCTGAAATATCTTTCTAACATCTGCCAGCCTCGGATTCTCATAGTGCCATGAATTTCAGTGAAATGTCAGGATGGCTCTTAAACAAATGAGCAGTCAGAGGTTGCCATGGGACACCAGCTTTCATGTACAACAACTCTACTGGAAGAATCATTTCCCTGAATTTACAGCAACCAAACAGCCCGAGCAAACAAACATCGTCACCAAAGGTATTGTTGAACAGACTGAGTCAAGTGGGAATGAGTGGCGCCATCAGTGACGATAGCAGTAAGGAAGTCTCCATGGTGAGATGGTATACCATGTCTGCTTTCTGGTTTCTGCCCGTTGGTTGGATGGTAAAAGAACTCAGCCTTGTCTGATGGAGGATACAGAAAGAGATACTAATGTCTGACCTACTGTCAGTTGAATTTACATAATCCCAAGAAAACATTGCCAAGATTTTATCCAGCCCAAGTTAGAATTAACCTGACTGCAGCAGCTGTAAGATGCTCACAATTGCACATTTACATGGTCACACATGGTCCAGAGCGACATTAGCAATAATTTGTCATGTGTGTATCCACCTGATGAATGTAAGTGCAGTGTTCAATCTCTCTTCATCTCTGGTTTGGTTTCCATACCACTCCAGAGAAAATGTCCATCTCATTTGGCTGCTGTATGTGCCATTTTTCACATAGTCTCTTATTGTGTTGGTCTCCTGATTGGAGATGAGCAGGTAGTGGTAGAAAGCAGCTCTGCTGGAAACAAGGTTATTGACAGTGGAGTTTGGTTGGTGTCAAACCAAAAAAGGAGCTAAAAGAGGCTAAACGATCTGTAGAGCGGAGAGGAACTTCAGACTCAGGTGATAATTTTCTATGACATTTCACATTATATATGTCGATTTGGTCAATTGTTAAAAGAAAAAATGTTGACAGGTTCAGTGTTACCTAAAACACAGAAGGTCTAAAAGTACCAAGACCTTCTGATGTGACCAAATCACATTTTCTCTTTATTTCTTTATTCTTGACAGTATAATTCCTGGCCAATAAGAGTCCTTTTGGTGTGGCCAAATGTACTTCCAACAGGCCATTCATCAATCTGTCCATCCACTCAACACCATGTTTGAGAGCAATATATCTTATTAGATTACTGGATCACTATGACATTAGCCTCAGATATTGTGGTCTCCTGCTGAAGAATCCTAATGGTTTGGTTCACCCCGATCGACCTTACTTCTATCGCTACCACAAGGCCAAAACTTCAAGTATCAAAATCTAATGGCACATTGACTTTAAATTTACTGAACGTATTTGCACTCCACAAAGACTGAATGCTTTCAAATTTAGTGCCAGCTGTGTGTAGCACCCACCAAGAAGTTAAGATTCTGCCTCACATATGATCCCACCACACTAAATATCTCTGGTCCAGTTGTAAGAGATGAAGCCCACACCAGTTGTTATGACTGGGGCAGTCAGGAGGTCAAAGTGTTCCTCCCTTCTCTCAAAAAGAGGCAGAGGCCAGGGTGAGGAATCTAGTAGTCCACCGTAATGTTTGTACTCCAGAGCCAGCTGGTGCATTGAGCAATGAGGCAACCTGAATGCAGAGCTCTGGCTGAAAATATGTACTGCTCTGTAGCAAGACAATGGAAATGATCATCTAAAGGGTTGTTTCAGTTACCTTATCTTGGAAACGTCTGTCTAATGGTAATATCCAGTGAGTTTCCTCCAACACTAAGATTGTAAAAGTTACTCCATCCTTTGTGTTGTTCTATAATTATGTATCTGCATATAGACAGCTGAAAACACATTACAGGTTGATGTCTCTTTATTTGATGTACAGGAGTTTACAGACAAAAACATCCAATGAACACATGTAACATGTCTTAAATATATAGAATCATTTCATCCCCAGAAATAAAGCATTGTATGTACACTGTGAAGGACACACACAAAAAAAAACAATCTATCCATTTTCTTCTGCTTATCCAGGATCGGGCTGTGGTCACAGCAGGTTAAGCAGGGTATTCCAGATGGCCTTCTCTCTAGTAAGGTCTTCCAGCTGGGTCTGGGTCTCTTCTGGGTCTTCCCCATGGTCTCTTCCCAGTTGGAGGTGCTTGGAAAACCTCCAGAGGATGGTGGATAGCAGATGCCCGAACCACCTCAGCTGGCTCCTTTCGACGTGAAGGAGGCTCTTTGTCACCCTATCTCTAAGGCTGAGCCCGGCCATACTACAGAGAAAACACGTTTCATCTGTCTGTATCTGCAATCTCGTTCTTCCAGGCACTACCCAAACCTCATGACCATAGGTGAGGGTTGGAACGAATTTACCTTCCAGCTCAGCTCCTTCTCTACCACGACGGTCGGGTTCATTACTGTTGACACTACACCAACCTCAAACACCATTTTACCGTCACTCGTGAACAAGATCCCAAGATAAACTCCTTTGCTTGGGGGAACTCCCAAACTAGAGGCAGGCAAAGGCGGGGAACTAGTTGTGCTGACACACAAAATATAAAATAAAATCACACCCCGAAAAATGAGGTGATCCTAGAATTTACCGCTCCACAGCTACGGTGAAGTCTATACACTATATGCTTTGATCTATATACTGTAGTAGCATAATGAGCACATTCTCTGTCAACCCTCTCTTGTGAAAGTTTCTCATTCTTCAAACAGACCAATACACTTTCATCTACACACACACACACACACACACACACCGACTTAATGAATTCAACAATCAATACATGTGTAGGAAACATTGTATCACAAAGGACAGGCAATAATGAACACACAGTCCCTATAGTCACTAATGAATACATCTTATGTCATCTAGTTCTTCCTCATTAATTCAAAAAGCACATCCATAATTCCCATTGCTTCTCATAAATGTTCCGTCTGTTACTTGTCTAAATAAGCTTCCTTCTGTATGACAAACTGTCACATCACCCTCTGTGGAGAGGACTCAAAGTTACAAATAAATAAAAGAAGTTTCAGTAAAAGCTCTCTGCCAAACAGTCTAACACAGCAGCACACTGCAGTGTGTTGTCCTCAGTGTTGCCCCCGGTCCTAAAGAGGTAACACACCTCTAGTGTGGACAAACTGATGTCATCGTGGCAGGAAGCTTAAAGTGCAAGCGAGCGTATTGCCTGGGTTAGGGAAGGGGGGGTGGCAGCCGCTCACCCAGCTGACACACAGGGAGGTGGTGGGTCTGGGGAGTAGGGAGGTGCAGGAGTCTTTGCCCAGTGTGCCAGGCCAGGGCTGAGCATGATGAGTCAGCCTCAGTGCCTGAAGGTGTGGATGTCGTTGTGGAGGCTGACTGAAGGGCTGGAGGGTCCGCCGTGTATACGACAGCTTCTATTGCAGCTGCAGCGCTGGATCCACATGACATTTCTGTAGAAGCCCTCTCCATCTGAGCAGTGGAAGCGAAGCCTCACAGTGCGAGAGAGGGAGGGTGTACAGCAGCGGTCATCGGTGCAAGTCCCGCAGGTGCGAGGGCGGTACAACTGTGCTGTTGAGCATCCAGCGAAGGTGATTCTGACCGGTTCCTTGGGGCGGACAGTTCGCTGACACTTCTTCCCCTTCTGGATGATAGAAACAGAGTCACCATTAAAATAGCATCATGAGAATCATTTTCCATACTATGTGAAATTTGGGTACTAATGGGTATGTATTGTATCGTACCTTGCTAGGTAGAGGAAGCTGCAGCTCGCATTGCCGGATCTGGCACAGTCTAGTTTCTCTGACCAGCCGACAGTCTGGGTTGTTATTGGTCACCCGACTTGAAAGGCCCATCCCACATGTGGTGGAGCACTCTGTCCACTCTGTGGTTTGTGGGAAACAGCTGTGTTCGAGTAACACTTCAGACATGGGGAATGAGACCATCTCTGGGGGAGAGTCCAAAAAACAAAGGCAATGAGTTATAATGAATCCCAGCGATCATTTGGGCATTATGATGCATTTGCAAAAAGAAAAGTTGTCATCCGTATATACCTGACCGTTAGTTTAAATGATGCTCATGTAATGCTATTTTTGCCCCATACAAGAGGCCACCAAAATCTTTATGATTTATCCTTGGGGACCATGAATGTTCACAGCTAATTTCATGAAAATGTGTTGATGAGGTATCACACTCAAGACCTGAGCATGTAAAACAACAACAACCAACAACCATCTCTATCCCGAGGTTCTTCCAGTAATGCCAGGTGAAATAAAATCTAATATAAAGTTTGCCATTATGCACATTCATGCTCCTCTGAGGTTAAACATGTTCTATGTACTTTGAGCTTCCTTGTAGTGCCACCCTCAAGATCAAATATCAGCTCTGCTTAACTGGCATAAAAACACAGCCATGACATTATTTTAATTAAGCTTTCTATATTCATGCTCCCAGGAGGTTAACAATCTAGAATTTTAAAAATACTTTTTATAGTTTTTTTAAGAGAGAGGCAACCCAAAGGCAAGCAGTTTTTTCAGGATTTGTTTGTGACATTGTGTCATATTGTGGAAATGTTGTGTTTGATTGATGATGTTGAGTTTGGTTGATCTCCTGCACATCAACATTAAAAAACCTCCTTCAGACCATATTTAGTGTTGGTGGAAGGCATCAAGCATTGCTGGGATGTTTACCTCTGTATGTGGCTCCTTTGGTGGCAGCTGGGTGCCGAGGCTGCAGATGGGCCTGCAGCAGGGCACTGATGTGGTTGGGAAGGGGCTGGCTGTCTGGCAGGGAGGTGTCTGTCAGCTCGTCTGGCTCCTCAGTGATGTGGTTGTCGTCGTCACACACCCATTCCTCGCAGCAACCACCCTCAGGTCTGGCCAGCCGGGGCCGCGAGCAGCGCCAGTCGGGCAGGGGCACTTGGTGAGGACAGAGGGGCATACAGCCCACCACGCCATCCATGCAGGTGCACTGGTGCTGGCAGTTGGGTTGGAAGTCCTCGCCATGCTGGTATACCCGCCCGCCGAACTCACAAGGCAAACCCTGGGCCTCGGCTGTCAAGAAAAAACAGGAAACAGAGGTGTGAAGTGAGACCTTTGATCATCAGAGAAGTACACGGTCGAAAACCTGCATTTGTACACAAACACAAATAATACATCAGAGCCTGCAGGATCAAACTGTGCAAAGAAATATGTTTGCTAAAAGGGAATATTTCAAGATGCCATGCTCTTTGAACAATTTAAATGCCAGTGATTATGTAATTCCAGATCTATCTGTCTATAGCACAGCCTCCAAAAACCCTGGAAACTTCATAGCACCTTTTATTAGAGCCTTTCTGCCTGGAAAACCTTGTCACACCTCCTGTTTGTAATGCAGATTTTATGGTTAAGTTTTATATTCTCCAAAATAACCCTGATGACAGTTATTTTCTCTGACTTTAAAGAGCTCCTCCAGAGCCACAAAAGACCTTATACAAGCGTTTTCACTGGCTCAGTGGTACATCCCAGAAACTCCTCCAAGCAAACTGATCACCATATGTAAAATCATCAGAGCACTCCTTTCATATTTGCCATGTGATATAAACTTTGGTTTGCTACTTGTAAGAAGTGAGTGACATTATCCAGTGCAGTGGTTTCCAAACCTTTTGGTCAGTGGACCCATAAAAATCAACGAATGTCCGAATGAAATGGAAACTGTTCAGCCAATGAGTGATTTGTTTTTCTATTTGCTTTGAACAATCAAACTTTGAACGATCGCATATTTCATTTTAATTAAGAGCAAAATCATAAAAAGATTTCAGAAACTCTGTTGAGCTGTAAGATTTTACCACAGATCTAGTTCTTGGTATATTTTTACTTTTGACTTTATTCATTCTCTATTTTTCACATGCAACTTTCAACTTTTGTGATTTATTGTCATTCATTTATCGTGGCCCCTCACCTCGACACAGTCCTCTCTCAGGGTCTCCTCCGGCCCCCAGATGGCAGCGTAGCCCCTTGATGTGATCGCAAGGTTCGGTGGCACTGCAGTCCTCGTTGAACTGCCTAGCACAAACTTTACAGCAGCCACAGTGGTCAGTCACCCAGCTGACCCCCGGCGGACACAGCGGGGGCGAGGGAGCGCAGGAGCACTCGGCTGGGCACTCCAACTCTGCCTGAGAAACAGGGTCAGAGGTCAGGTCAGGATGTGTGACAGCAAAAGGACATGATTTTGAAAGATAAATATCAAAAGGACAACTGTTTATCCAAAGTTAGCTGTTATGGCTAAAACAATGTGAAATTAATAAGAAGAAGGTTTAAAAGCAAACGGCCACAAGTCACAGCAACTCACCATCACTGCAGAGCTGCTGAGAAGAAACAGGGTGGAAATGATTTGCTGCAAAGTAACAGGGCTGAGCATCCTGATCATAGCAGACAAACTAAAAGAGAACACTGGTAAAATCTTTGAAAGGAATAAAGAAATGAAGAAGCAAGAGTTCATCCAGATCGACCTTCCAGAGTCCCAACAGGAGAGAAGTCTTGTTTTCCAGCTCCAGGCTAAAAATGTATCCACAGTTCAGAGTTCGTGCACCAAGAGGTACACCCGTCTGCTCCTGCCTGCTCTCCTACAGTATCTTGGTGTCGGCACAGGTCAGCACAGCTCAGCTCTACTTCATAGAGAGGTTTCCCTGTGCAGGGCCTGTACTTATAGACACACATGCTCCCGCCCCTGCAGTGATATCATCGACTCTCCTCTCAAGGCGGCTGGAGAGGGTTCAGAGGGAGGAGGTGGCGGGTTTGTTGGTGTGAAATAGTGACAGAGACGTGAACATGTGACCTCAGGGAGAAATGTCAAGGTGTCAAAATGTATGCAACAGACAAATCTTCAGTAGCCTAATTAATAGCACCTAGTATAGTGATTCAAATATAATGTACTTCAGGCAAAGCAAACATTACACATAACCAGAGGTATTAGACAGGTCAGGTCATATTTGACAGATGTCTGCAAGAAAAAAAACAAAACAATGGTAGGGCAGGTGTAATGGAAAACCTGAGTAGGGAATCCCACTCCAACATAGCCAGAGTCTTTAACAGGGGAAGTGGTGATGTGGAGAAAATCCCTGTGAACAACTCTTCCACCAGCTCTGGCCAACCAGCCAAGGGCTCCGTCCTCTCTCCACTGCCGTGTGCTGTGGGACACTGTGCTCAGGACATCCTGTGTTCCCTCCATCTCTTTCCTAATGGGCTGCATTCCAGGAAATACAAGCCTATCCTCAGGTTCCCATGATTGGTAGGAAAAACTCTGCATTCCCATTGTCATCCCAGGGGCACGTAAAAAGTGTTTTGTTGGAAAGCAGGAAGGTCCTCACATTAAGCGTTGGCTCGCGCTGTCATGAAACATGGGAAATGTAATTTGGTGCATTTGATAAGGCTGCTGAAGGTCTCCCCCTGTTCCCTAAAAAACATGCTGTGTACAGTCTGCTGGGACAACAACATCTGACGAGTCCAAACCAATTTCATAAGAGGAGATATATATGGTCGTATTTAAAGATGTTGAACATTGTACATGGGTGGTTCATTAACCCTGAATGTACTTGTACTCGAGCAGACCGGCTGAATGTGGAAAAACTGAGATATTTTCCCTTGTAAAATATTGCATACTTTCACATCTTCAACTCAGCTCAACACTTCGACATGCAGACTGGAGGAGCCGGGGATCGAACCACCAATCATCTGATTAGTGATTGGTGAATTGTTTGAATGGCTGAACAAATGGAACTGATTCAGAGGTCTGCAACCAGGCTAGTCGTAAGGACTTGACATGCTGTCCTGTCTTTCAAGTTTCAAGTCAACCAACCTACATGAGGTCAGGTCAGCTCTGTTGAACCTGTAACCACACCAGACACCAGTGATGTCACACTGTACTGACACACCCATGAGTACACATCTACATCAGTGCAGAAAAGCGAGTGAAGTTCAGCAAAGTAAAATTTTAAACTGCTGTCAAGCTGCTCTTTAAACCTGCAAGAACTGGATATTCTTTGGCCACTAGGAGGCAGAGCTGTGACCAAAACACTAACATATTATCACTTTTTGAGATTTTATGGCTAACTTGTTAGCAAATAGTTGTTTATGAAGACATCCAGCTGATAAAACACAGCATTAGTACCACTTATTCCTGAGGGAAATCGCAAATCTTTAAATGTAAATGTTCCACTATCTTCACCAGCTGTCTGCTGGTGCTGGGCAGGTGGCGTGGACGGCTTTTCGGAGCTCTTTTGCTGAAAACAGCTGCCTGATGTAGCTGAAAATGACGCCAAGAGCAGCAAGAGTGAACTACAACTGTGAAGTTGTGAGCCGGAATTTTTTTTTTTTAAAAAAGAGCTGAAAGATTTAAACGCTTCATCGAGCTGAGGGGAAACTGCAGACTGTGACTGCTTTCACATTATACAGTCATGTGACTGATAGAAACTTGGATCACAGGTGCTTTAAGGGGCCGCAAACCAATACGTTTTGGAGTCAGTGATTTATAGTAATGAGAGAAGTATTATTACCATCAAAATGTGTTTCAAGTGGTCATAGTTTTGTGGATTTCAATAAAGAATTTTAATGCCATGATGCTTCAGAAGCCTTACCACACTTTCTGGCATGGAAGATGTCACATTCAAACCTCAGTGCCCCACAGCCCACCCTGAAAAACCTCATCAAACTTCAGTATGTTGCAGAGACCAAAGCTGTGGCCTTCAGGTTTAAAGCTGGTCCCGCTGCTCACTTCCTCAGAGCAGGTGTTGTTGCTCCAGACTGAAGCGGTGATGTTGACTGTGTGCAGAGAGAATACAGCATCAAACCACACAGCAGCCATCCAGACACCTGGAAAACCACCGGGGCGCTGGAGTGTGGGGAGTGAGATGGAGGATGGGGGAGAGGGCAGGAGGGGGAGCACCTTGTTGGGCAGCAGCAGGGAGGAGGGCAGCTGTCTGGATTCTTGGCATTCCTGGCCCACAAAGGCAGGATGTGTGTACTGGCCACGCTGCGTCGGACACTGATGGAGGAGGGAGTCGAGGGGGGGGTTGCCAGTTTGGCAGCCTCCTGCGTGGCCATGTGCCAACCATTGTTTGTCCGCCAGGCAAACATTTCCAAAACATATGGAGGTCAGGAGTTGTCGGCGATTCATCACGCTGTTGCCCCCCTGTTTGTTTTCTCAACTCGATATCTGACACCAACCGCCAGCCCGAAGAGTCGGTCGTGTGTTTTTAACATTTTTCTTTTAAACTTGGTGAAAACCAAAACACATTCCGACTATCTTGAATTCTCTGCTGTCGTTTTGTAACCGTATAGGCGTGGACGTGCCTCCTTTCGGCGTGAGGCATCCTTGAAATGTGGTAATGAAAAGGGCAAATCCTGCTCAATCACACTTTCATAGCAATCCACAGGATAAACAGGAAGTGTGTACAGCACGCAGGAGGTGGTGCTGTAACGCCTGAGTCAACCACAGAGAACTAAGAAGACACAACAGGAACCAGACGGGACCAACAGCAGTGAATGGAGTTTATACTGGACTCAAATAAGAGCTCATCAAAGGCAAAGTACGAGTTTGTACAAATGAAAAGAAGACCATAGAGAGTTTACTGGTTTATAGAAGAAACACTGCTCACAGTGTCCGGATTGAATGTCCTCAGTGTTTGGTCAACAGCCTGATTGTACCTCAACACATCTGGCCAGAAATCAAAAACTTCTGTTGTTCTTGTTGGCCGGGATTCATCATTCTATCAACTTTGTGCACAAGATTAGAAAGGCCAATGACTCAACATCATGAAAGTAGCACCCAAAGGAAGAGGTCTGATTGTTTTGAGCACTTCAGTCCATGACTGAACGATTTGTAATGTTGCATTACATTAATTGAGGTGACGCTTTTATCCAAAGTGACTTACACGAAGTACATCGACATCAAATTAGAATTAGAAACAATAATAGATACATGGATACATACATAGATTTATTCTGGCCATTTTTCTCCTGCTGTTAGCTCACATAAAGTAGTAGCAGTGTATTTATCACAGAGGTTTGCGCTGACCACAATAGTTCTTCAGAAATGCTTCTGCAAAACAAAACAACAATCATCTTCAGCAATTTTTGTCAGGGGATCAGTGAGAAGCTGAACTACTCTTGCTGTTGCCATGGTGTCACCAAATCAACTAAGACTGTAACATTCTCCAAGTATAGAGCAAATTCACAATTTCTTGAGAACGTTTTAATTAAATGACTTAGGCTATATACTAATACTTAACATATATAATGCATCTGCTGTTTCAGGATAGAGTCTGATCTTCAGCCAGTGTTGCTTGTTCACGAGCAAAGACTTTGACACTAATTTGCAGTAAGCTCTGTGAATATTTCCTCCTTGTAATAGGAAGATTACTATTAAATGTGCTGAGTACATTCCTGCTCTCCAAATGACGAAACATGATGACCTGTTGCTCAAACACTAGCATATGGACAACCCCCACTACTAGTAGTTAATGTTCACACAGAACAGAAAGTTCGACTGCGAGTAGATTTAATGCAAGATCAATAGAAAGATGTGAATAGACGTAAAGTTGCGTCAAATCTTGCTGGGTGACGCGAACTATGCGAAATGCACATGACATGAATTTTGCGTTTTTGGTTCATTTTAGAGAAAAAAATTGTGCATAGTGTTTCATGGTGAGGACTGCGCAGAGTGGAGGGAGAAAGCTGCTGCTCACCGATGAACAGCGGCTGACTGCTAGGGAACTCTGGAGGAGAGACCTGGTGGCAGAGCCAGCACTTCTGGAGGTCTAGACACACAAAGTCAGTTCTGCTCTGATGCAGAGATGTTTACCGATCTGAGGAGAGCTCAGAGTTTGTTTGTATTTTTAACTTTTGGGATTAAAATGTGGATTTATCTTCACTCTCGCTTTTCAACCTGTCTGCAGCAGTGAGCAACAGAGGTGTCGGCCTCCATTTGTGGTCATCTGTGGGCACCCAGAGCTCCTTGATGCTACTTCATACCAGAGTAAGGGGGGGGGGGGTGGGGGCTCACTCACTCTCATTCACTGTCTACGTCTCTTGACTAATATTTGCTCTCTCCCTCTCTCTCTCAAAACACAGTTCTTTGTGTCTCTATTTTGCAGTGTAAATTGAGAGCCAGACAGATTTAGAAGCTGGGTACATGAAATAGACAAAGCCAAAAGACAACAGGCAGAGTATCAGAGTTTAGTCCATCACCTCCACCTGGATAGCCTCAGGTTCAGAGATTTTTCAGTTACATCCCAAAATGCACTCTCAACTACTCAAATGAATGGAAAACCTGCGTTTTTTGCTGCAGCACCAGATTCTGTCTGAATGACGGAATGTTGGACTACCTGGTAGAGGTGAAAATATGTGCCTGTTACTTGAATCCAGCTATCGTTTATACTTTACTCTAAACCAAGTTAGAATACAGACTGATCGATCCAAACTCAATTCAGAAAACAAGCATTTTAAAAATTGTGGACAGACAGACAAAATTATTTTGGTTTCACTATAGTAAGCCAAATTAAGAGGAAATATTTACTGTACATGTGTTATTCAAGTGAGTAAACTGGATTGAGTAATGTGTGGGCGGGCAAAATGATCAGTATGTTGTCAGTTCCACCCAACAACTGATCAAACGTTTGAACTACAGCCATACATCTGTGGTTTTCAGGTGCTTTTCTTTGCTAGCCTGGTTTCCTCTTTACAGATGAAAGAAGAACATTTTGCACATTTGTTGGCAACCGACACGCAATTAGGTAAATGTGTATGTTCAGTGTGGAATCAGCTGTATGAGCATGTGTGTGTGTGTGTGTGTGTGTGTGTGTGTCTGAAGGCTGCACTCCAGCCCCAGTCATGACACGGCCTCCACAGGTTACGTCTCCGCCACATTCCTCATGCTAGTGTCCTTAAAAAGCTCCTGGTACACTGCAGTCATCACTCATGCCCCTCTTTCCCCTGAAAGGGTTCCATTTTTTCCTCCATGCACACTGTCTATACTGTATACACTCATACTGAGGAGCCAGAGCTGATCACCAGTTGAGTATTAGATTTCATAGATGAGTGCGAGCAGATTATGTCATGAGCCGTGGTGCTTTGGATGCCCATGACTGGCAGCAGACACCTGCACACCAGCTCTCTGGTGCCCGCAGATATAAAGCTTTGCTTCATGTTGGTCATTTTCAACATGCTTTACTTTGTTTTCATACACATCCATGTTCATTTCTGTACTTCTGGTCTTTGTAAAGTCAGCTAAGAAATATTGTATAAACAATGACGTATGAAGCAAGCTACACAACACGCTGTTCAGAAAGGCTGCAATTTTGGTTATCCTCATAGTTGCAAATGTCAGTAGGATTTTTTCTTACTCATGAGACAGAACCCGCAAGTTCTGGTCTTCCTTTTATTTATCCCCGTATGACAAATTTGCCTCAATGGGCATTACAATCTGTACAGTATACGACACCCTCTATCCTCAGACCCTTGATTCAGATAAAAAAAGTTTTTTAAAAATCCATCAAAAACTATTTAATGGAGAAAAAATGGAAGAAACATCAGAAAAAACACGGAGGAAGGACCCCACATCTTAGGGAAAAAAACAAAACACAAACTTATTATTTCTTAGTATTTCAGGAGAGATTTGTGGAATTTTCTCATTCACTCCACTGAGTTTTCGTGTTGTGACTAACTAGTGGTCACTGGAGGAACAGCAGCTTAAGAAACTTTCTCACACATCAGTGTAAACATGAGCGATCAACTACCTGCAAATGCATCACGTCTGTCTGACGTGGACATCATATGGAGTTTTATTAACTGATTTAATATTAAAAGTAATTTTCATGTTTTACATTCATGAATGTGTAGTTTCCTGGCTTGTTAACATTAGCTCATTTTTCCAGTTCACTTGTAAGGAAATGTTTTATGGAATCACAGTGTTGTGCTACTCTCTAATAAATTTTATTATAATTTTATGATTATTATCCTAAAATGTTTTATTGTTCCTATAATGTCTTCCAGTTTTGCTGGAATGTTTAATGTTTAACCAGACATAGGGTTCATGCTTTTATTCAAATATTACAGTTCATAAAAGGAGTAGAAATAGTTCATTACTATCAGTATTTGTGCTGCTGTCCACATGTAAGTATTAGTTTGTACATCTTTCAGAAATCCATGTATTCTCTTCTTGAAATAATAAAAACATGCAATCATTAATATATATGAAGTGCTACTGTTTAATGGCATTATAGTAGAGGATAGTTTAATTACTTACAGTCACAACACATTAATATACACAGACTGAAATCACTTTCAACATGTGGAAAACATTTGTATAAAATCTAGTTTGTTGAACCAGAATTATTTCCAAGTTCAACACGTCAACTCTCTGAAATAATGTGCGAGATACGGAACATGGATACCACTACAAAATTTGGAGGAATTTGTTCCAAAGTGCTATTCTCACTTCCTTTAACAAGGCTTTGGTTGGATGGGTTTTCATTAGCAGGATGAGGCAGTTCCACAAACTCGTAAACTCTTGGGATGAGTCAAAGTTAATGAAAAAGTAGAGACTAGTCCTGCATGTGGGGGCTGCAGGTGTGTCTGTTCTGCAGCCACATACAAAAGGGAGTCATGATTTGAGCTGGCAGCTGCCCAAGCAGCGGGGCAAAGGGAAGCTGTGGCCTGCACATTCCTCCACAGCATCTAATAGGAGCGATGAAAGCAGGGAGCACAGAGCAGCAATTACTGCCCACAGTGCTACTGTAGCAATACTAGCAATAACCTGGCCATTGTATGTCTGGCATGAGCAGGTGTGCTGCAGGTACTGATGGACATATCCCTTCCACGGACAGGCTCAGGTATGCAGCAAGTGGATTTAAAAGGTGCCTCATGAAACATTTTCAATCCAACATTGTTTACATCCACGTCTACTTCTTCTACCTCTTCCCTGCCGTCTTTGGCACACTGGTGTATGTTGGCGTGTTACCACCGCCAGTGGAATAGCGTGGCACCATCTGTATCACTGTGTGCACACGCGAGTGCATGTGCGACCTTGACCACATTTTGACCAGTTGAAAATATGTCAATAGAGTGTGTTTATAGCTTGTGCTGCTGCCCCCTAGAGGCTAAAAAAAACATAAGTCAACTCTCAAACCATAAGTCTTTGACAAACAAACAAAAAGACTAACTTAAAAAGACTTAAACCTACTTGTTTTACTGTGTTTGGCATTTGCATATAATCACATTATAGTTTATAATACAAATGTGTTAGTAGTGTTCACACCTTTGTTCACACCCAGCAGACGTGGCGTGCCATTAGCATTCATTTGGAGTCATGTTTGTGTCCACCTGGTGACTAAAAAAAAAAATATTAATAGCGTGATATTAAAATGGACAAATAGAGGTCTAGTTTATTCATCAGAGTATGTGTGGCAGCCATCTCTCTTCAGTTACACGATGAAGAGAGGTAGCTAAAGAAAACACATCACCAGAATTGCAACACTCCTTTTAGTTCAGTTTTGGTCTCCACCAACTCCTGAAAAGAATATCTGCTGGAAACGAGACAGAGTGAATCAACAAAGCTGTTGGCTGTTGGTAGAGCTGTTCTCAATAGGCTTGTGACTACAATTGTTACAAAAAAATATATAGATTTGAGCTTTAATAAAACATGACTATGCTGTTTGTGATGTCACAAAGAATGATGAAAGTATTGGATCTGAAGCCTGAACTCTAACATCCTGTTTATAGATTGGAAATACAAACAAAAAGCGGATTCTATGTTTAGACATTCACACTCACACCTTTGTAAAACAATAAATGCTAACATACATTCATACAACAATAATTTTTATATTGCACAGCTAGCTGTGGGCCATGCTGTCCAGTAGACTTATTTATTAAGTAAATAGACAACAAAATAGACATAAATATGCAATTGTAATAGTGCAATTTTTTCTTTAGTTTGTATGGATTTTAAAACTTGACATTTTGGCATGGACATTTAAACTGTGTTGCAGAGAGTAGAGAATGTGTACAGTGAGTTTATTTTTTTATAATGAAGTCTAAAAGAAAGCTAATTTTGGATGGTGGATAATTGGTGGAATCACCCCCCCAAAAAAGGAGAAAGTGAAGCACAGTGTTAGGAGATGCTGTACCAACGAGGTAGGTTTGCATGAGTACAATTGAAGGAACAGCAGGATTTAGCTTCAGCCAGAGCAATCAACACAGATGCTGCCTTTCCCTCCAGTGAATCTGACATTTCTTAAACTGCACGCTGCATATTTAGTACACTAGAATAAACAAACTGGTATATCAAAGGGACTTTAGTCTGGGAGCTGACGGTGTAGCCAACTGACAGAGAGTGTCCTGTTAGTGGGCAGGGGAAAGGTGGCACCACTACACAGCGCTGCCTGTGATTCAGAGGGGAAAATGTTATCACAGTAAAGCCGTAAACAGAAAACGTTCCAGGGCTCCCCTACGGGAACTGGGACACAAACACATAAAGCTCACTGTTCCTGAGGCTGCTGGAAAACCAATATACAGTAAAGGGAAATTAAGCCACTTTTAATGAAGAAATGACAGCACAGAAGGTATTGTGTGTGTGTGTGTGTGTGTGTGTGTGTGTGTGTGTGTGTGTGTGTGTGTAAGAAACGGGCCTGGCACCACTCAACCTTGACATAGCTCTGTACAAAATGTATTTCCTTCAGCAAACGAGCGAGATCATGTGTTTGCTCAGCAGCTAGCAGCATGCACTAATACCAAATATTCAGTGTAACTGGCGTCTAAAATTAGGCAGGAGTGTTTGCGCTGATATTCAACTGGATTGAGGTCATTTATTCAAAGGGCTCTTTGAAATGTCTTCAAGGTTTGGTTGTGAAAGAGTCTTGAATCATTTCAAAGTGAAATGGACTGAGTGTACAGGGGCCTTGTGTGAGGATAGCCCACAAAGATACTAGAATGAATAGCCTTGGATTTGGGGAGGGGCCCATAGAGAATACCTATGTATGTACAGGGTCCAGAATCTTGTGCTGCACCCCTGCTTCCTGCACTAGCACCTGAATTGTACCCTGCAGAATCATTTCATATGGTTGCACTTTCTAGGGATGCTGGGCTGGTTAAAGTCACATGGCCTTCATGTATTGATAATTGAACCAATAGCCTAATGGTCTAATCGCTGCATTGCAATCTCCTCACATCACCCTCACCTTCTTAGTGTAAAGGAGAAACAAACACTTGAAAGGCCTTGTCTAGAGTCAGTATTTAGTTTGTCTGTTCTGGGCTACTGTAGAAACACGATGTTTCAACATGGCGGCCTCCATAAAAGAGGATCCTCTACTACTGTAGATATAAAAGGTTCATTTTTATTAGTAACAAAAAAAAAAGATTGTTATTTTCAGGTGATTATACATGCATGAAAACATAGTTATGAATATTATATTCCAGGTCTGCTTTATTATGAAAATAAAGGCCCCAAATCTCACACTGCACCTTTAAAAGGAAACTCAACAATAATAAAATGTCAAAAAAAAAGTTCAAAAGAACATTTCTTAAATAATAAGCACCTTGTGGTAGATTTTTGTAGCTTATGGTTTTCTTTATAATTATTTGTAGTATTGTGCACGTTTATATGTTTAATATGTACAGAATGTGGGAAGACTGGTGAGGCAAAGGGCTTGTCACATAGCAACAACGTTAACATAACCCAGTGCACCAAACACAGTTCAGAATGGCTGAATCTACAGTGCTGGACTACACGTCACTACGTCATCATCTGGAAAAGGAGTCTGAAGAGCTAAGCAAGAAGACGGTGGTTTGACAGTGACATCATGCTACCAACCACAGACACGTCAGCAACAACAACACACACTCATCTGTTCTGCTGCCAGACAGCCAGTCTCAATATGAAACCTCTTAACTCCTGCCACAACAGTTCATTCACTCTCACAGTCTTATTTATTTTTCCCATAAAGTGGGAAATTGTCTCAAATTGACTGACTGAAGTGCATTTAAGCTTTTATGCTAAGCTTCTGGATTGCAATTATAATGATCAATTATTTCTAATCATATTTTTAAAAATCTGATGTCACCCATGAATCAACTGTATAGTAATCAACAGTATAATTATATTGTGAAAAGTTGTCGTCTCTCCACAGTTTTTTGTTTTTTGTTCACGAGCTTCAGACTCTAAAGTGACACCTAGTGCTCCACAGAAACAAAAACACAACACTGTTACTGTACAGAAGGCTGACCTCTAGCTGTGAGTGTGACACACACTGCACGCTCACTTTAATGTGTTCAATCAGGCATGTTTGTGGACTCTCAGTCTCATCTTCATTGTTTGTCTTCTTCACAAATATCAGAGATGAGACTAGATGGCAGGCTGCGGTGGATCTGCCAAACATCTTAGAAGTTTCTACAAATAAAGAAATACATGGTTAGAATATAAAATATGATATCATGACAGAGAATGCTGTTTTCATTCATTTGAAGTGTGTACTTCAGTATGTGTCAGGATGGAAGTCTGCTAAAGATAAATCCAGTGCTGACTCCACTCACACATCACACAGAGTATAATTAAACTCTCGTAGCCTCTCATAGATGGAAGTGGAGCTTTGGTGGTAATGTTGGAGTTAGAGTCGAGGAATGGGGGATTGAAGTTACCTTTGGTTGAGGAGCTTGTGGACTGGCAGTGTGAGCTTGGCATGGGGATTAGGTGGAGGCTGCACGGTACATCGTCTGCCTTGTCCTCTTAAGATGAAGGCCGCTCGCTCTCAACAAGAGTTTTCCTGCTCCACAGGAGCGTCTGTCTCCTCAGGCTCTCCCAATCAGTCCCATCTATTCCAGCCTGGGCTCACAATATGGAGAAATAAGAATCAGATCTCATCCCACATCGACATTGAACCATCTGAATATTTAGAGCAACAGACTAGCTACATTTGAATCATCAAAAATTATTACGTTTAAAGAATTTTAGCTTTGCAGCAGGGAGACTGAGATAGACTCAAATAAATAATAAATAAATCTAAAAGTTGAAATTCTTTTCATTTGTTATTGAGCAGCTGTGAACATATTCATTCACTCTAGCCTTCCTGTACTGAGGCCTGGCTAATCTGGGTACATGACCAAGTACGTGACCGACACCCAGTCTCTACGTGAGATGTTGAAAACACAAAATAAACCCATTAGAAAAGAGTGTTGTGTTTGTAATGGCTATCAGAGTTGGCATCTTTGCAGGCCGATGCTCACTCTCTCTTATGCCCCATTCAGACCAAATCAGGCGTTCCGGTGAATCGCCGCAGGGTTGTGTGTGTCGGTGTGTCGGGGATGAGGGTCGTGCTGAGGGTGTGTTTATTTGTGCTGATCGTAATGCTATGAAACAATCAGAAAATTACTTTTATTACGCTGATTGTTCTGCACTTGCAGGGGGTGTTAGTGATGTAGTGATGAAGACACACACGTACTGTAGACTTTCGACTCATGACTTGAGTGGGTGACAATCTTCAGATGTGAATGTTCAAATCACTGACTAGAGATACTGAGGCACAGTGAGGCACTGTACATGAATATACCCTCTGTCTCGTTTTACACTGCTTTGCTCTTCCATGCCTGAACCTCTGTCTGCTTCTCCAAACTGGAAGTGTAGTCTACTGTAGATAACACACTGACTATGGATAAGTACAAGACATCAGCAGCTCATATTTTGTGACACATTCATGTCAGACTCTGTGGAAGAGGACATCTGTATGGTTACAGTAAAAGTCTCATTCTAAGGTAACAAAAACAATGATTCTTATTTTCAGGTGATTAAAACATAGTTATGAATATTGTATTCAACTTCTGCAATAATCTGTAAATACAGCCCTCTAAATCTGACACACTGGACCTTGTGTGTGGCCCTTTTCAGATCCCTTATTTTGCAACACTGTCCCTAAAATTTCAACAATAATTTCCAATGACAACGTGAACCCACTGCCAAACTTTAAATGATGATGCTGATCATATTTCTCTAAAGAATAATCCAGTCTTCACTCCAACTGAAAAAAATCTATTACATTTTACAGTCTTTCAACATACACAGAGATATCACGACTCTGTTTATTTACAATCTCTCACTCTCTCAGTATGTACGGTTATGCATAATGGATGAAGAAACCATCAGAATATATTCATGTATGAATACATGTAAGGTGTACAAGTTCCTCCTAAACCTCAGGGGATTTGAAAGGGTATGTGGTGCCCTGGGGTGTCAGAGTGTCGGGTGCTCTTGTCTCTATGTTATTTGAGTGTTTCCCACCTTGTTCGGATATGCAGTCTGTGACGTACGTAGTTTATATTTGGAGGTATGGTGTTGCTCTTGGGTGTGCCTCTGCTGTATCCTCTCCCTGACAGGCTGAATGACCCTCGGATTATTCCTGAGGTGGAGGGAGGTCTGCGCTGACCTGAGAGCCTGCTGGTCATCAGGGGCAGTAGCCAGAGAGTGACCCACAGGAACAAGACAGTGGACCTGAGGAGGGGCAGAAGCCTTGTTCACTTAGAGTTCTGGGTTCAACTCAGAGTTGAGTGTTTTCTATAGCACAGAGTTATATGGTTGAACATAACTGCAGAAATACACTTGACAGGTTACACGCTGTCTGCTTGTAAGGCAACTTGTACTTCACCTTGTTCTCATCTGATTTGTTAATCTCAGCAGAGGGCAGAGGGATGATCAGTTCCTTGACAGCCAGTCGAGGAGACGTAGCACTGTGGTCAAAAAGACAAATGGGTACAGCGGGGCAGCGTAGTGGATTACATAGTCTTAATAATCAAAAGACGCTACATCATGACAGGTCGTGATAGGAGATGGCATAAACATACAATCTAAAATGATATTGTCATTTCACGTCAAACTCTAGTCTCAGGACGTCACATGGACTGTGCATCACCTGCGTCTGGAGTCACGAGGTGGAACGTGACAAGAGCTGAGAACTTGCATCAGTTTGGGCTTTGAGGACTGGGATGTACTGGTGTAACTGGACAAGGGGCTGAGGCGGACGGTGCTTAGCTGCAATAACAATAAAAACTTAATTAAACATGATTTTATGTGCATAGGAGTGTCTGCTGTTGGGTCAGCTAGTGAGTAAAACTTCTGACAAAACAAGAGACATGCTTGTCGGCATACTTTGTCTCTCTAACGTGAGGTACTTCCTCTGCCTGATATAAAAAAAAAATAGAAAATAGAAAAAAAAGCATTGTTCCACCATGAGCCTACACAACAGATTCTCCAACTGCGTTGAACTCTTCTGAAGGAACGAACTGCATTCTCAAAAGATTATTGCTCACTATCATCTTTAATTATGGTGATGGAGCATAGGAGTGTCTGCTGTTGGGTGTTACATCTTCACACATCAGTGACTATAGATATGTGTGGGAGGCCTGTCTTTCTACTTTGTTCCCTTTTTAGTGTGCAACCCTCTGTGATAAACAGACCCAACCTTGACTGTCCTGTTTCCTCTTTGTGGTTCCAGATGAGTACGCTTGGCTGAGATGCAACTGGGAATTTGGACATTTTCTCTGCAGTGAGAGAGATCATTTGCTTCATTAATTTACATCTGTACTTCACAAAAAATCCATTTTACATATAGTAGAATATAAAAAAAGAAACATACTGTCTTATTGCTCCCTTTGGTAAATCTACCCGGCTGATGAGAATGTTGGTATCAGCTTCTGAGAAATCATCTTCACTTGGTGACCCAGCATCAAGCCACTCTGATGCCCTAACCACAGCGATGGCTGGAAACTGATCCTCTGATGACAAAGAAAGATGACTATAACGACTGCTGTTACAATTAGTATATCTGATTACATACACTGACCATAAAACAATAATACATGCCAGGCATCAAGTAAAATGTCTGGCGATTAAAAAGTAGAGTTACATGAGGGTTACAGGTGTGCCCACCTTCAGAGGTCTTTCCTGGTGCCTTGATAGGAGGCAGGGTCTTCATCATTTGAGGTCTGCCTTCACGGATACGCTGCTCAGCCTCCCAGCAGCAGGTGTGGGAGCACAGAGGCCGCAGACAGTGAACCTCATCCAGAGTGGGACTGGACCGGCTGCCCATGCCTCAGCTGACGGAGGGAGGCCCACAGCTGTACTTGTCATTCAGCCACAAAGGGATGAACAGAATGAAATAACATGGAAGCCATGTTGGCAAACATGAACGACAGTGCAATATACAGTATGACTGGAAGGGAACATTTCCTCATTTGCCAAGATTTTACACTGTTGGGTCTGAGCAGTATTCGGTAAAGAGCATCCAATTACCTGCCAACTTATGTATGTAGAATAGACCTTAAATTAGAGCAGCCATTTTGACCTGAACTAGTAGGGTCAACACAGGTGTTTCCAATGAGACTAATTAAGGTTCCGTTTCCGTCCTTTTAACGTAGCAGAGACTTTCCTGTGAGCCAACATGCACCACAGCAGCACCCTGACTCTGTTTGACCTGAATGGAACGGGACCTTAATTAGTATCATTTATAACGTGTTTACACTACTATGTCACATCAAAATGGTTGCTAAAAAGGTCTATAGCCTTAAGAGAACATGTAGCCGTCAGAGCAGCAGACTCTGCTGATAAAAGACTACCATGTCACATAACTAATGTTTCAGTAGCATTTGATAACACTACGTGTCTACGTGTGTGGTACGTCCATTTTCAAGGCTGGTCATAAAAGGCTAATATAGCTTTGTTAGCTCATATAATAACAGGCATATAGTCTTAATTTAGCTGAAACGCTAGCTAAAGATAAGCTAATTTTGAGTTTCATAAATAAAGATGCTTTTTTTTTTTATTGTGAATTCAGCTTCAGCTTGGTTTCCTAAACTAAATGCACGGACCAACATGAAACACTTGCAGCTTACCTTTCAGGTGACTTCTCTCAAATCTTTTACTTTAGCTACAATTAATAATTTTTTTTCCTGTTGCTTAGCAACAACATTGGAACTTTACTGTGGTCTCGAGCGCCCTCTGCTGGTCTGTGGCAGTCATCCACAACATGAGGATTGAACAGTACATTTAATTAATAACGGACAAACGGATTCACTTTGATAATCAAAAGACATAAAGTTCATTTGGACACACACAACATGTTGCCTCCATGTCATTTATTTTCTGGAATGAATTTCAGGTTAGCAAAAATTGTGTAAAAGTTCTATTCTTAAAGCAGCAAGCTAATAATTAAAAACCATGTAATGGTACAGTCTGAAACCACTGATAACAGGATAACTGCTGATTCAACAAACTAATCTGCTACAGCGCCATGTAAAAATTTGGGATTAAATTGCATCACCAACAGATATCACATAATGAATGAAAAGGATTTGTTTGGATTCTTCTGTGAATTACAGGAGCTCTGTTCTCCGGGAAGCTGTGGCAGCAGCAGCAGCTGTCAGTCAGTCAGTCAGTCGACTGTCTAACTTCTCTGTCTGTCAGGATCGAGTTCATCGGCAGAGGCTTCGTTCTCTCGTCATCTTGACTGTTCCACCAGGCAGAGACAGCTGCTGAAGCACCATATGCTTGTTTTTAGTGTTGACAATTAAGACGCAGGCTTTTATTATTCGAGTTCCATCTCAGCTCAGCCAGTCCAGATCCTCATCGTCCTCATCGTCACCAAACAGAGGGGCAGGAGGGGGGTGCCCCTTCAAGCTCTGGACACAAACAAGAGAAATGAAAACATGAATCCTGTCCAAGAATGTTGTATTAGGCTCATATATACATATATTACATCGACACAAAACACAAGGGAAGGGCTGGAGTTTGGTTATGCAGAGTGCTGAATCAGATCTCTACAGATCCTTCCTCACCAGCTCATCCTCCTCTTCTTCCTCGCTGGGTGCTGCGGGGGGTTTGGCGGGACTTGTGTTCTGGAAAAATGGCTCCTCTCCATTTTCCACACCCATTCCCCCAGTCAGACTGAGAGAATAGCAGAAAGGGGGACGGCGGGGTAAAAAGACAAGTGACAAGGATAGAGAAAATGGGAACAAGAAGCGACAGTTGAGAAAGGCAGTTAGTTTTGCAGGAATACATGCATGCATTAGTGGAGATGAGGGTCACAGATATGTTACAAATGTAAGTCAAGTTAAGTTAAATCCGGTCAAAAACATTTAAGTTATCTGACAACATGTGACCTGCAGGACAAAACGACTTAAAAAAATACTGTATATATATATATATATATATTTTATATTTATAGTGTCCATGCCAGGACTCACCTCGTGTCCTCTCCTGAGCTGTTCTGAACTGCATGCGGTGGTGGAGGTGGGTTTGCTGGGGGTCCAAAGGCTTTCTGAGAAGCAGCATTCACTTCTCCAACCTGCTCTCCATCGTCTACACTCTCCTTGTCCACCTCACTGCTCACAGCAGCGTTTCTTTCTATCACAGTTTCCTCTCTTCCATCCTCCAGTTGTGAACTGTCACCAGCTTCATCATCTGGATCTGCTGACTTGTTGGTATCTCTTTCCTCTGTAGAGGTTTCAGGAACAGGAACTGCCTGCTCCTGCTGTGCTTCAGACTCTGCTACTGTCTCTTGAGGTTTCGATTCAGCGGATGAATCTGGGTGGAGATCGGTGGCCGCTACCACCTCCGCCTGGCTTTGTGTCTCTGACGCTGCTACTGTCTCCGTCTCCTTCTCTGCTCCTACTTCCTGATCCTCCCGGGTGTCACAGACTTGGGGAGAATCTGATTCAGCCACATGTTCTTCTTCCTCTTTGACTTCTCTCTCTCCATTCACATGTACATTCTGATGAGGTGTCTCCTCTGTTTGTTTGACATCATCACTTTCTTCTTCCTCCTCCTCCTCCTCTTCCTCTGCTTCCTTTTCGTTCTTAATGGACTTCAGTGAAGATCCGTCTGTGCCACTGAGCAGCTGCAGGGTTACATTCTGAAAAGAAATATCCATATGCTTGAGGAAAGGTCACCAAAACATAAGCAAGGCAGGCAACATAAGCTTTGTCAGACATCTTTCCTGACAGTCACAGAAAGGTTGCTTTGGCATTTTATGGCAGAATGACTTACCTTAATGGTCGTGACAATCACCCCGAGCACAGCCTGACCACTGTAAGATTCACTGAGGTCAAACTCCCCTCGCAGAGAATGAAACACTCCGTTCATCACACGCTTCACCTGCAAGTACACACAGCTGGCCTCACTATCACTGCTCAGAAATGATGAATAATGCCACATGCATGCACTGGCATTAAACTTTTGCCAACAAAACAGACTTCTACATCAGCAATCGGATGTAAATGAAGCTTGTAGCTCAACTGTGAGCCATGATGTGCAGAACAATGAATATCTATGTTTGTGTGTCTGTCCTCGTCCTTCTGGCTGGAGACAATTTCACTGCAGTTTAATGCAGACTTAACTGAATACAACAAATTACAGCCTCAAAAATGACACCTGAGTTTACTGCAGGTGTACCGAGCTGGATTAGAAAGAGCAAGCAGTCAGCATATTGTGTACTCTACACACACTGCAGCTTTTGACTTCCTGTTTGTGGGAGGGAGGGACTGAAGACTCAGCCACCCTTCACTGACATCTGGTGGTGGTCATGTGCGGATACTCACTCTGTGAATTTCACAGTGACAAAGTTATACTCTTCTCACATGAGTGTGTGTGTTCATGTATGACTCCTCACCTCTGCTGCAGTGTCTCCTGGAGCCTCCTGCTCTGCCAGTTTCTTCTCCAGTTCAGCCACTCTTCCTTCCAGCTTCTCCCTGTTAGCTGCTCCTTGCCGCTCTAAGGCTGTGTACTTAAAGAGAGCATACAGTGAATGTGTGTGAGTGTGTGTGTGTGTGTGTGTAACCAGGAACATAAAAAGCAGCGAACAATCATTTTGGGGAGGAATGAACAGCAGTTGTGTATGAAAACATGATGTGAAATCCCCGATGAATGCATTCCCTGCCAATGATGACTGTGTAATCTAATTAGAAGCACATGCTGACTGACAACTAGTCATCCATCTTACTTTTTCCTGAAGGGCCTGCAGTTCTTCAGTCTGTCTGCTGTGTTGAAGTGAACTCTGTTCTTCGGAATCTCTCGCCTGCTTTAGAACCGTAAACTGTTGAGAGGCCAAAAACAATCAATCATACATCATACATTCACACTTACATCACACTATAGAGCTACATTTCTTAGTAATTATGGTGACTCCATGTTTCAAAGATTCAGACTGAAGTCTTTTCATAACTGCGTGTGTGTTATCTTGTCTACCTTTTCCTGTAGCTGGGTTTGTTTGTCCTGCAGAGCGTCTCTCTGCTCTGTTAGTTCAGCCAGCTCTCTGCTGTGCTGCTCTTTGGCAGAGGCCAACATCTGCTCACACTTCCCCTTCCACTCCACCTCCAGCTCCGCCTGCAGCTGAGACAGCTGCAACACAAACATGCCATAAGTGGAGGTAAGCATGTCCAATGTAGTCATTTGAGATTAACATTTTCATAAAACATCTCTTATTAACAGATCCAAAACATATTTGATGAAGTTCAGAAAAAAAACTAACAAATGATTAAAACCATCACAGCATCATTCATATTCCTTGGTAAACAGAACTCATTGGGTGAAACCTGCTCAGATGCTGCGTTGTCAGTGCTGGTCCTGGCCTTCCGAAGTTGAGCTCGGACGTTGTCCAGCTCCTGCTGGCTGCTCTTGCGGAGCTCCTCCACCTCTTCATCCCGACGCTGACGCTCAGCCTGCCACTTCTTCTTCCTTTCCAAAAGTATCTTAAGAGGAAGGGGAACCAAATGTTTGTTAGCATTTACATGACAATTATTTCACATTTTAAAATCTTCTTTCTTCTTCTGATTTCTGTGTACTGTAATATTTCTTACTCGTTCTAGGCGCTCTTTATCAGTCTTTAGGTCCTGCAGTTCCTCCTCCATGTTGTTGACCCTCAGCTCCATCTCTTTGCGTCTTTGTTTCTCTGAGCGGTACTGAGCCTGTGTTCTCTCTGCTGCCTCCTTCAGCTCTGAAACACACAAACACAGCATTGTTAGATGGAATAATCTACCAAAAATGCATAGAAAACTCCAACTTCCAAATCAATAAAAACAACATCATCAGACCTTCTAGCTGTGTTTCCTGGGCAGCGATGCGTTGACTGTGGCTCTCACTGTCCTGCAGTGCTGAGCTCAGTTTATTCTGCAGCTCCATGGCCTTCTGCTGGTGAGCTGAAGCTTCTAGCTGCAGCTGAGACAGCCGGGCCGTGGACGAAGCCAGATCCTCCGTCAGACGAACCTGATGGAGACGCAGGCGGACAGGGGCAGGGGTGAGAGGACGGGATGTACGAGTGGCTGTCTAAAGTAAATTCAAACCCAGGCCACACACAGACAGTGTAACAACAGAGTGACAGCCTGGATGATGGCTACTGGTGCTAGTGGTGTGAGCAGCGTGACCCTGTGGAAGAAAAATGATGAGTGATGACTGATGGAAAAGGAGACAGAAGGGAAAAGAAGAAAGAAAAGTTAGTTAAAATGTTAATGAAGTATGATTCAACAGGATGATTCCAGTGGCTGCAGTCAGATCTGGGTCAAATAGTCATTCCACATGATATTTTCATATTTTGTGATGTATGTTTGGAAGTGTGGAGTGATCAGATCAACTTACAGGGAGCGGAACTGTTGTGTTCCCTCTAAAAGAGCATTTTTTTCTGTTTAAATTGTTTATATCTTCTTTTTTTATGATTTTGCAGATACTATTTGACCCCAGTCTAGTAGCGGTACACAGAGAAAGCAGGCTCACCTGGCCGGAGCCCAGGTCCTGAGGCAGTGCATGCTGAGAAGAGAGAGCAGTGAATGATAGATTTTTTTTCTCAGAGCGGCACAGTAGCACAAATAACCAGAGAGGCAGAGAGCAGAGGGCACGTATTATTAGAATCAGATTTGTAACAGGAAACACACAGTAAATGATTACATAAACACCAACCACTGAAAGAGAAAATGAAGCCTGAAGACATCAGTTTTTGAAATTTCAATCATATTTGATACATCAGGAACTGATCCCAAGTTATTGATCACAACAAAGTTGATTTTTAGAAACAAATATTGTTAAAAAATGTTTGACAGGAAGATGATTATTAGCAAGTGAGCTAGCAAGTTATTAGCAAGTTAAGATTACATTTCAATCTTAATTTGTTTAATTATTAATTTTGAATAACTAAAACGGTCAAAATGGCATTGTGGTAGGCATATTGCATCCACATTCATACGGCGGCCATTTTACTCTGACATTATGCACAGGGAGGTCTGGATTTTTATTATTCATTGTCTTTTCAGTTGCTGACCAATTAGGAATGGTGAAATTATAACAGATTCATACGGCTTGAAACGTGGAACACAACAGTGCGACATTTGAGCTTCCCACCATGAGCATGTCAGAGGAAAATGGCCGCTGTGTGAATATGGTTGATGATGCCTGAAGGATTTACAGATAAATGACTTCTTATACTGGCTGTATCATATTTGATACAAACATTGAACTTTTAAAATAATAAAAATATGAATTACAAATTGTGTAGATGTACTAAATATTCACATCGAAATATTTAGCAAAGATGGCAAAGACTTGAATTGCTACATGAAGGCGGCCATTTTGGATTTTGGATTCAAAAGGCGATGGCTTGCAGTGCATCGATGATCCACCAGAGGGCAGAAAACGTATCACCTTGTATACAACACATTTTTCCGGAAAGTATCGATCTCAGGTGTCAGAAACTCATGTAGCAAATATGATACAACTGGAGTTATAATTCATGTGAAATCAGATCACGTAGAGCAAATGTTCTACTTATCAGTGAGTCACTGTCCTGTGGAAAAAAAGGTGAAATATTAATGTGGTTTATTTTACAAGAGAAAAACAGAATGAAAAACATAGCACACAGTCTAAAGGTTGTATCGTGGGAGAGCTGCATATTCATGCAAGATTTCATTGCGGTCACATATACATCAAACCTCTCAGTCTTTATTTATAAAGACCCCCACCTACCTGTGTGCTTTTCGTCTCACAGACACTGCTTTTTCGAGGTTGATACCAATACTGATAGTGAAAAGTAAAAAAAAAAACTAATATGTTGACCCATTTTTTTAAGTACAGAGCTCTTTAATTTGGTTATTAAAGATCTAGATATGTACTGAGCAGTTACTGCATCTACACTACCTCAAACTCCTCCTGTCATCTCACATATTTACCGATATGGACATACCTGTGATAAACTAAACTTTGCCTTTAATCCCACTCTCACCAACGCATGAGTTGGACCAATTACTGAAATGCTGAGAACAGCGGTGAGATGTTTGGTGAGTAATAAATCGTTCCTCTCTTCACCACTAAAGACAAATGCTCACCTTGTCCTGCTCAGCCTGCAGTAGTCTGGCCTGGTTCTGTTCACTGGATGACTTGAGGGAGTCGTTCCTCTTTTCCAGCAGCAGGTTACTCTGCTCCATGTACCTGGACAACAACATCACGAGAACGTTACAGCACCTCAAACACATTTAGATGGTCTGTTGTCACAGTTAGTCCAGCCAGATCAAATCACAGTGTACAAAACACAAAGATAATAGATAAAAACAGAATTGTGACTTGACATTTTCTGACTCACCTCTGGTTTTGGTTGATGAGCTCCCCAATCTTACGGTTTTGCTCCTCAATACGAGAGCTCTTCTCAAACACTTCCTTTTTTAAACATTCATTTTCCTAGAAACAAAACAGCCATTTTCAGAACACAGTTTGACTCCTGACAACAAGAGCTGAGGAAGCACACTATCCAGTTATGTACCTGGACAATTCTTTGGATGTTGTGCATGATCATGGAGGTTTCCATCGACATACTCGACACGCCCATGGAAAGACTTCCCTGCCTTTGAAGGTCATCTATCTGTTCAAGTAGAAAAAAAGACGAAGATCAGATGCATCGCCTTCCTGTTAAAGCCACTTAATGTACATATTCATGTACATAAAGTTTCTTTGTACCTTTGAGGCCAGTTGATCCACTTTATCGGCTACTTTTCCAACAGATAACCGAATCTCTGTGTTGTGTTGTCGGGCCTCAGTCATCAAGAAGGAAGTCACATCACTGGAGCCTGGAGAAAACATCACCATCACATGTTTTTTCACGTAAATCAAACACAGAACTGTCTTTCAGCTTTCTAATATTGTTAACCATCGAGGCTGCTGTTGCAGAACTGCATCATAAAATGGTAAAAGGCACCCTGAGGTTACTCACCCACATACGGGACAGTTTGTGCAGGGTAGACCTGGCCAACAGGCTGCAGCTGAGTTGGAGCCACAGAGGTCTGTGTGTAGGGGTAAGGCTATGAAACAACATAATGCAATGATGTAAAGACATATTTATTATAATGTACATACTGATGCTAAGTTAGTACAACGTGGTGAGATCTCACCTGAAAGGCATGGCTGCTGCCTGGCAGCCCAGGCTGTGGAGCTACAGAGGTCATAACAGGAACTAAGGCAGAAGGTGGAGCTGTGTGAGGATGAGGATGTGCTGCATGAAATATATAAACATAGTGTCATTGGAAACTGTTCTTGTAATCCTAAGCTGCAGGTAGAATGCATATATGAGCAGGCAGAAGGAGTTTACCGTGTGCTGAAGCCGGAGCAGCAGTGGATATCTGCACTGGAGATGGAGCCGCAGGCCGATCCTTCGCTCTGCTGCCACTCGTGTCCTGAAACATCGTCACGGAAACTCAGAAATGACACCAGATGTGGTGGATATGTATTTCATGGGTGCACTCTCTGTTAACTCTCTGACACTTTTGCAGATTTGATGCAGGTGTCAATCTTGTTTTCTCGAGCAGATACAGCGGGATGCATTTAGATCAGACACTCCTTACACCAAGTTTATAAACCCGAGCGTCATGTTAAAGACTGTGTTGTCTTCAGGACAAAGCACAGATTGCCATCTGTTCTGAGAACTGTTAAGTTCTTCAATTAAAAAAAAAAAAAAATCATACTTTTGACGTTTCAGACAACATAGTTAACCGATTTATTGGAAAACAATCAAAAGATTAATCAATCATTTAAATGTTTCTTTATTTGCTGAATTAGAATCTGTTTAAGTACCAGACTCATACGTTTCCTGCAGGTTTTCATTTCAGAAGATTTAAAAGTCAAACTCATTCTGACATTCCAAATCTGATTTTGTTTCAAGGACTTTTCATTTTACATTTTCTAAAAAAATGTTCAAGTCATGCAGATGAGGGGCTCAGCTGATTTAAGCTACTTAAAGTGGCGTGAAAACCACTCAAGGGTTTTCAGACTTTAAAAGGATACGGCTGGTGTTATTCTATATTTTTCTTCCTGTCCATGCCAACCTTGTTGACCCAGTGGACTCTCAGTTCATTGGTTCCTACTGACAAAATCTTAAAAAGACTTACATATAAATAGTTTTGTTTTTAAAAGTGGTTATATAATTTCCAAAAGCAGCTGCTAGTGTAGTTTTTAATCAAATGTTAGGAGGAAATGTGTAAGGAACTATGTTCAGCAGCGGAGTATTTGTGTCAGCAGGACGGTGTGAGTGAGTCAAAATAAACAGTGTGTGCAGTGAGGGAACATGGAATAAGATACATCAGGCTTTGGATACTTTCGTTGTTGGTTTTCATCAGACTTAATTTTTAACGTCTACAGCAAATCTTCCTTCCCAGGATCCTGCTAACTCACCTCAAGCTCAGAGTCACTGGATTCAGGCTGACTGGCCACTCCTGTCAGAAAGGGCAGCATGGGCTGACCCATCTTTGCCATGCGAGAGATCAGTTTGGCTTTGGTGGCGTCCGGATTCTGAAGTTAGAAAAAAGAAAGCACATCATCAATAAAGCTGAAATAACTAAATACAATTAATATCAAAGTACGTCACTACTGTGGTGCTTACTGCAAGCTGTTCGCTGAGCGAGTTTGACTTTGCACGAAGTGGTGGCTCCCTGGAAAAACAAAGAAAAGGTCAGAGACCAAGTGATAGCAGGGTTAAGGATAACACCCTCAACGATTTTGTGAGGCTTAAATCTCACCCTGGTAAGCCTGGACCCGAGGCGACCGTCTGTACTGGGGGCTCTGGGGTCGGATTCTCCACACTGGGGGCCGGGGAAGGAGCAGGGGAGGGAGCAGCCGAGTCTCTGGAGCTGGAGCTGGCACTGGCCCGATCAGACCCGGTGTCCTTGGAAAACTTCACCTAAAGCATAAAAGAGACAGAACTTAAGTTATCACGTGGCGTTAGAATGATCAGGTACGTCAGAAGAGGTCAAGTACAAGAGTGTTACCCGTCGAAGCTCTGCTTCAAAAATAAGAGTGCTGTTGGACGGGACACGGTTGGGGACTCCCTTGGATCCGTAAGCTAGGTTGGGTGGGATGACAATGAGACGACTACTTGCCTTCTTCATCCCCAGCATCCCTTCCTCCCAGCCCTGCACACACAGGAGAAGCACAGGAAGAAGGATAATGAAGTAACAACATAATAATATGACGATGATGAACATGGCACAGCCACCGTGATAAGTAACATCAGTCTAACCTGATAAACACTGACACAGTGTGCAGAAATGTGAACGACCCGTATAGGGACAAAACAAAAAGTCTCCTCATGTTTGAGTGACTGAGCTATAAAAACATCTACTGCTATTTATTTCTTGTCACTTTATTATAAACTCTGTACTTCTTTCCATGCAAGGATCCTGTAAGAATAATGACTCAGTTCGTCCAGTAATCTCATTGGTCAGCAGGCTGTTGACAAAGCAAAGATAGCTGGCAAGGCCACTCATCTCGCTTTGTGACACACGATAGAATGTTGAGAGAACAGTGTGGGATTTTGGATGTCATATATCGATGATTTCTCTAATTTATCTTGTCCTCTGAATATACTAACATGGTATCCAAACATCCATCCATGCACACAATGTGGGAATATCTTTATATTCTTAAAAATCTCAAAAGAGTCAACAAGAATACTTTCTGCACAGAGTGACTGCATTAAAAAGGTGTTTTCATCGGGACGTTTTCACTCACTTTGATCACTTTTCCAGCTCCAACCTTTAGTCGTAGCAGCTTGTCCTTGTTTTGGTTCGAGTCAAACATCTGAAATGATATTTAACATTCAACGATCATGTGCCATCATTTAAAAAAAAAAAAAAGAATCCACGGGAACTGGTGACAAAATTAGGAAATTGATTAAACAATGACGGGAGCATGTGACCTGTCCGATGGCGTGGTTCTGCAGGAGCCAGCCTGTGTACACCACCTCCAGAGAGTCTCCATTCTCCACCGCCTGGCCCTCACCGAGATTCAGATCCTGAATCACCACAGTATCCAAGGAGGCCGTGCTGTTCGCTTTCGCTAAACATACCTGATGAACATAAAAGAAGTCACCATCGAATGCACAACATACCTCCTGCAGTTTGGTGCACTTTGTATCTAATGTGAGTCACAATGATGAAGGGCTCTGGAAGATGAATCAGGGATGTCTCACCTCTTTGCAGAAGTCTGATGAGGCCTTCTCTGATTCAAACATCAGGGACCAGTTCTGCCTCTGGTCGTCGTAAAAAGTGCAGTAGTTGTTTGGCTGTACCTGCAGGGGAGAAAGAACGTGTGGTGAGGAAGACAGAAGCTCACGTTGCTTCAAGTCTAATCTACACAAACAAGCACTCTGATTGGCCAGCTGTTGTGCGTTGGCAGAAGTGTGCTTCCATACATTCCGACCCATATGTTCAGCATCCTTTATGTCTCGACTCACCGTGAAAACAAAGCCCACGTGAATCTTGGCAGCGGTCACTTGTTTCTGCTGGCTCAAGTACAGAAGCAGCTTGTACTGCAGAAAAGAAGAAGTGCATTATTCATAAAAGAAAGGGGAAAAAAAATCAAAAGTCACACCAATAATCTCAAACAAGTGACCAATTAACAAAAGCTCCAACCTCTTTTGTTGTGTGGTTGCCCAGTACTGCAGCTCCCAGCTTGCCCTGCTTCACATACTGTCCGTTAATACTGTAAATGTGACAAGAAGAATGGCAGAAAGACTTTACACTCGACTTGCTATAAGATGATTTGGGGATTTGACTTGATTCATGCAGTTCATTGTGGAAGTTATTTTGAAGTTTTGAAGCTTTACTCTTGAGGAGAGTGAATAGAAAACACACACAGATAACTGAAAAATAAATAAACAAAAAGCAACATGAAGCTGGTGTTTTAATTTATTACAAACAGGGTGCTCACTATCTGAAGGCTTGGACTGCTGTGGCGAATAACACTGCAGGAGCACCTGGTGGTGCAGCTGCTTTCTGGGAGGCTGGTGCTGCAAACGGACGAGAGTTATATTTAGTCGAGTCTCCACATCACTGCCTGAACCTGAAGTCACTCATGTCACCGTTGTGATGGTTCTCACCTGGATTGGAGCTCTTTCTGGGCTGTTTGGGTGCTGTGTACTGGAACGACTCGTTTCCCTGACTGGCTTCCTGGTCTAGTCCAAACAGGGAGGCCAACTTGGCCCTGCAGGGAGAACAAGTGTAAAGATGATCTAGATATGGTTATGCTGGCCATGAAATGCATGATCCACTCTGTGAATGGAAATATGTCGGTTTCAGATGAAAGATACAACACAGAGGCTGTGCAGTCAGGCTAGATCTGATCATTGGTCTGTTTCTTCACAAAGAAGAAAAACATCTTAACTCTCAGTCCAGCCGCTAGCTTTACGTGGAGCTTTCTTTCTCATCTTCCTCAGCAGGTTATGGTTGTTCAGCTTTCTTTTTTTTTTTTTTTGGTCAAACTACTGACTCCCAGGTAGAGACTGAACTTTCATCCATGACTTTTAAATAATTTACACGGATATAAAACAAAGAGCAGCAACACATTTTTCTGTTTGAGAAACTGGAACCAGGAAACCTTTGACAAATGACATCAAAATGTTCTGATGATCAACTTGTCAATAACTGTCGCAGTGCAGAAACAACTGGACCATCGCTCAACTCAACGAGCTCAATCACAGGCACCAATCTTTTCACCAGATGGGGATCAACATTTCCATAAAGTTTCAAAACTTTTGGCCGGCTGTACTGACCCCTGGAACTCCTTCCACTGGTAATCACTTGTGTCTCCCAGAACGGACATGTTGAAAGCCTTTAGGCCCTCATCCCCGACGGTAAGGAACTGGGATGAGGAGGGACAGTCCGTTTGCATGTGTGAGCCAAAATCCTTCTAGTGTACATTCCAGACGCTTCTATCCTGGGCTACCCCTGATCTCTCGCTCCCCAATGCCGTCACACCACTGTGGTAGATTCAACATAGCACAGCAGAGGAAGGAAAACCGAGGAGCTCCGGCGCAGCGCTGGGTATCCGCTGAGCAAAAGATGGGCTGTGGCACAAGCCTTCACCTTACTCCTCTAACAGGCAGCATGTGAGAGGAATTAGCCGCCATAACACTCCCTCCCTCCAGACGGGGGCCCTGCGCTCACACACACACACACTGTGTGCTGCTATCGCACAATGGTCACGCAGTGCCAAGACACACAACACGGTTATCAGTGTGAAAATGAGGCAAAGCTGGAACTGAATGCCTCATAATTGAGAGGCACGGTATATTAATAGTAACTGTCTCGTAACAATAAGGGTCACAGTCTGGACTCCTGAAATATCTCATTTGTTTGTCAACGTCACAACAACCTCCATTTTGGGTGGCTTTAAAAAAGATAGATAAACTGGGGTGTTGGTTAGCTCAGTTGGTAGAGCATCTGCCCCGACTTGGCTTGGGTACCGGAGGGTGGCCGGTTCAAGTACTGTATGGACCAAAGTATGGAAGGTGGACTGGTAGCTACAGGGGTGCCAGTTCGCACTTGAGCAAGGCACCGGCCCAGGGTTTGAATCCGACCTGTGGCCCTTTGCTGCATGTCATTCTCCATCTCTCTCTCCCCACATTCCTGTCACTTCTTCTCTGTCAAATAAAAGCTTGAAAAAGGCCAAATACATAGTGCTTCGAGCTCTTGAAACAGGGTAACAGGGATTTCAGTTAATAAGACAGTGATTTCCAACCTTAAACTAGACAGTGGAAAGTTGTCAGTGGTCTGACAGATAGTCAGTGCAAACATGGAGGCATGTGATAACCTATCAGAGCAGCAGTCCATATGAAATCAATGTATCCGCTCCATGAACTAGCCACTTATCGGCTCGTTATGTTGTTTTTAACTGTCCGCAGGATGAACAGACTTTGTAGCTGCTAACTTATACATGTTAAAAATAGTTACATCATGAGCTAACTGTTAGCTTTCCGCCCACTTACTAGGACAGACATTTATATCAGAGGTCATGTTATAATTCGACATATATTTGTTTACTTTATTAATATTAAACACAGTCTTCTTAAAGAGGTGTGAAGAAGTAAAGAAGTGTGTCACTTCCACTTTGGTGGAAGAACAATTGACGTTAAAGACAACAAAGATAATTGAAAGTAGAAATGTGAATATGAGTTTTAATATATAAAGGTGTACGCCCAATAACAGTAACTTAGAAAGAGTTGCCAAAGCTTGAAGTTATTTTCTAAAAAGTGTTACCTACCAATAAAGTCGGAATAAAGAGAGAATTGTATTATTATATTAGGACAACAGCTAGCCTAACCCTGGCTAAATGGTTGTAAGCTAGTTAGCTCGCATGCTAAAAGCATGAAGTTACGTCACGGCTGAGCTCACCCTCCCGTCGGAGACAAGAAGTCTCCGTCTTCATCGTCTCCGGCGAACATCTTTAGACTCTGAGTCCTTTTTTTTCTTCTTAAATAAAACAAATGCACAGATTCTGTTTGGACATGACCAGTTTGTTGAACTTATGACTTCCCCTTCCTGTTTGTGGTGGAGTCAGCTGACTTTCCACCTGACCCGAATTCAATTAGCTCCAGCCGCCACTGAAGGGCGCCAAAGACCAGTACAGGATAATCAAACGACCACCCCGAAACAGAGTTTATGCTGTAAACAGGAGAAGAAGAGGAAAACGCCAGGTCATCCTGAGGTGAAAGTGCTGCTTAGTCATCAGGTATGCACGCTGATGCTGCTCTGGTGTCAGCCTTGACCTTTGACCTTACAGAAGGGTATAGACAAGACAATTTCTTAATATAGAATCTACAAATGGCATGAACAAAACCAGACATAAACTGCATAGAAACTCACGTTTGGAAGTGGGAAATTGGATTTTGTCTTATACTTTTTGGATTAACGATAACATAAAATCTATTGATTGAATCCTATCGTCTCAACATGTGTTTGTGTGAATAACTCTAACACTGATTATTGTTTTTTTAGAGTGGGATAATTCTCATGTTTGAAAGACACTATATGTTAATCACCAATATTAGATATATAATGGCATGATAAGAGAGTAAGTAAGATAATATGCCATGCAGCAGGCCACGTGTTCTTTAAAAACATGCAGCGGCCATCCAAAAGCAATTTGGCAAAAACCTAGTGACAAATTTTCATCTGTGGCATTTCATACTTTGTACACCATATGGAACAGAAAGTGTTGGTGTGCTCCACCAACCTTTTATCAAATGTTTTCCTATCATCACGGCAAAAATAGATCTCATTACATTCACATAAACACAGTCAATGTTAATTCAGTCTACGGCTCATGCCCTCCTCCTTTGCCAAGTTCATTAAAAGAGATAGGCTGCATTGTTTGGCTGAATTCCAAATAGCATTTTGATCTGTCACAACATTGTCTCATCTGATGTGTGACATGAGAAATACCGCACAATCACTACAGGTTGTTGATGTACAACATGGGGATCATTCCATTTTGCGCTCATCCTTTTTAATCCATTGTTCCCTTATCTCAGCTTCACTTTGGTCCTTTTCTATTCAAATATTTTCTCCTATAAGAATCTGTCGGCATGCAGCACATTCAGCATCATTACAGCTGTTAGTGCTGGCTATTGGCTTCACTGTAATTTATGAATTGGTTAGCAGTTGTAATTGTAACATTGACATCAGATAATTCATTTAGGTTTCAGCCATGCTAGCAGAAGACGGTGTAGGTCTGTCAGTCAGTCTATCACTTTCGTCCAGACTGAAATATCTCTCTTTTATGGATTTTCATCAAGCAGCAACCTCCTTGGCTGTGAAATGAAGTCAATGTGGAAGTCCCAAAAACTGCAGTTCCTCAAACGTCCACTCGAGGCTGGCTACAGAACGAGTCAGTCTCCATAAGTCCCCATGTTAAAATGTCCAACTTCACAGCAGAAATAAACATGTTTACAGCCTGGTACAAAAAACAGTTTTGGTCTCTATAGCTAATTTCCCCGTTCATGACAACTGTACTGAGGGTGAATTTTTATAGAACTCAAACTTCAGATTATATTAAGGCTTAATGAATAGCTGAATTAATAGCATGGCCACTTTGACTGACAGGTGGGTGCCATTACTGATGGCTTGTTTGAGCACCCAGGTTTCATTCAGCCCGCCTTTTGAACCTCCTTTAGAATCCTATGGGTGATGTTATGCATACGTTGTCCATTATCTATACTGTCAGTGATTTTCATGATTCAATGAGGTAGCTCTCAGACTTTTTTTCTAGCTGTTATATTTTGTAGTTTATCTTTAAGGTGAAATAGCGTTATTTATCTAGGGGTTAAAAATAAATACATGTCAGACCAGATTACAATTAATTTTGCATTTACAGAACTTCCAACCAGTCACTTTTAGCTGAAGATGATTGCGACATTGTCAGTTTAACACCTAACATGATGCTCAAAAGGCATTTTAAGGCATCAAGAGAGATCATGACAGCACAAAAGGTTATGGTTGTTCCACATTGTCAGTGCATGTTTAATGTGTATGACATCATAGGATTTTTGTCAAACTGTTGCCTTCCACAAATTCACAGATGGAGATGTTTTTGACTGATGCTCATGCAGTTTAAGCTCAGAGGTTTCGGCCTCATTTAGTTGTTCCATGTTGCTTTGATAACTCACATATTAATATCCAGATTGACAGATTTAAGCTGCAGCTGAATCAATACTTAAAATGAAGCCTGATTTGATTTTTAATTGTGTTATCAGTGTGTTTTGGCTCACTGTCCATGCAGCATGTGAAATCCACGCTGCTGTGTTTTGACTGCGTGTGTCTGACCTCTATCACAGGAACTTGTTTAACAGGCAGTAAAATGTCCCTTCATCCCTCGTAGCTCCCCCACCAGTCAACACATAGACACAGGACGATTAAATATAATCCATCTTCTTTACTCAGTATTTACACGGGATCATTTTACAGCAATATTACTTTAGATTTATGGCGTTTTAGCCATCTTTACCTATCAAAAATATACAAAAATACAATCGCATCTGTTTCTTCCTATATCACAACTGTCATCAGTCCATTTTCTTCTGCTGCATGTTAGGAAGAGGTACGTGATTTCCTGTTCCGCTTTGCTCGACGTGTGGCCGGAAATCGGATGAACTCAAAGTGTTTGCTTTGGTCCGTGTTGGGGAAGGGAGGCGGGCCCGTATGTAGCCTCTTGATGAAATGGACCTCTCTCTGGTTCTCTCTCGTCCTGGAGGCTTTGATGGGCCTCCCTTTCCTGGTGAAAGCCACATACCAGCCCTCATACTTGGCATTCTGGAAGGCTGTGTAATTGTTCTCCAGTACTATTTCAGTGAAGATACAATCCCTGCTCCGGCCGTTGGGCTGCGTGAGGAAACAGAAGAGGTTTCTTAAATCTGGGCTGAAGCACGAGTTCTCATTCATTTATATAAAAAACATATGTGTTATGCACATTCATCCTTTTACACATTAGAAGCTGAAGTTAAAAACAATAAGGCACATCACTGCTCAGTTCAGAACATGCTGCAGTCTAACTTGGTCAGGTATGAACAGTAGTTTAAGGTTAGCTAACATTAGCAAACTCTGGATACATTTTGCAGTGTCATGGACATTTGTGAGTCAGTTAGCATTGACCTCAGCAGTCACATGTAGCTACGTTGGCCACTGTTGAGCAATATATCCTTAATATATGGTGCACAAACTTTAAAAATGTCTACAAGACTATGTATCTTCTGTTATCTTTATATATTTTTTAATATATATATACATACTTTTATATATATTTTGACAATGCACTTTTTTGTTGTATTGGTAAAGTTAGCTGAGAAGGTGATACCACTATTATATCTGTCCATTAAATATGAAGCTTTAGCCAGCAGTTGGTTAGTTTAGCAGCCTGGCTCTGTCCAAAGGTGACCAAATCTTCCTACGAGCACCTCTAATCTCACTAGTTAACACTAATTATAGCTCATTTGTTTAACAGTAATAGTTCTTTACAACGTCAACAATATAGTGGACAAATGTGCTAACACTTTATTTCAATAGTTCAATAATTTGTCTAGTATTTGTAAGATTTCACCTGTTTCTCTGTGTAGATGTTTAACAGATTATCTATATAATATGTGACGCTTTATGAACGCACCCTAACCAAGATGTTTTTGTGCCTGAACCACAGTGGTGTGTTATCAGAACATGTTTTTTTCTCTGTCAAACAGCTGAATTGTTGAATTTCAGCTAAGTATACGTTGTTGAAATGTTACAAATACTCCATAAACTATCTGTAGGCAAATAAAGCAGTGCCAGGTTTAGCTAAATCCCCCTGTTTCCAGTCATGCTAAGCTAAGCTAGCCATCTGAAAGCAAAGAAAGCAAATAAACGTATTTCTCAAAAGTTAAACATTTCTTCTGGTGAATTCTGATTAATCCAAATCATCTAACACATCACACAGAGACATTAAAAAATACTGCCGGCTCATTTCTTTCCCTGAAATCCTTCATGTACTGTAGGCCTAGTTGTTTTCTGGTAAGTGATTAACAAAACCTACTGTATGTATATGGATATAAAAATAATGCTATCAAAGACACAGTGAGACAACTATGCAGTTAAAGACCTGTTTAGCTCTGTGAGTCTCTACACACACTGAACCAATGATGAGAAATAGATTTATGGCTTGTCATGTCAGCCAGATATGTGAATCCATCTTTTCCATTTCCACGAAGGAAGTGGAGAGCTGACATATGACCAAATACACAGGCGGTGCATAATGGAAAGGGGTACCCTCCGCCGCCCTCTCCCCCAAATCACTGTCAGCCGTGGCCAATAAGACTGAGCGACTATCACTCAGTCCTCTGAGGATTCCTTTTTTTCCAGCACGTCATGTTGTGGAGTGACAAGTTATGAAACTCCACTGACAGTGGACTGGAGCTTTAGTGTACGAGCTACAGGGTGTATTGTAGTGTAGTATTATAGTAGTTTCTGTGTGTTTTTTTTCCAATGACATGTTGACAGGAGAGCTTTTTGTCCACTCACAGAGATAATATGCTTATTAAATTAACTCTGATAGGTTGGTACTAAAGGAAACACAAGTTTCATATCACTTCAGTTAACTTTTTAACTTTACATGTCGCAGCACTGGTGCCAAACCCATTCTAACCATAATCAACATTCAATAGAAAAAAACAGATATCAGTATTGTACCTTTCCGACAAGCTTTCCCTTCCGGTTCATGCAGAGGTAGCGTCCACTCTCTGCACCTCTTATCCTCACTCGACTGCCAAAGGTATCCGTCTCAACGAAAAGACGAGCTGCAGGAAAAAAAGAGAGGAGGAAGTCAGAGAGTGAAGACAAGCAAGACAAAACACACAACACTAAGAGTTCTGTGTAATATCCCATACAAAAAATATACAGCTAAACAACAAATATTATTTAGGCTATAGAGACTCAAATCTTTTTCCTTTGACATCATTGCTCATATATGACAAACTACAATTTGCAATTTACTGCACAATAAACAGCATGATTTCAATATAAAATAATAGTCTGTAAAGATGTTAAAAAATTGTTTTGACAGTTTGTCAGCTGAGCTGAAACTACTGCTGTTGAGTCAATACGAGCCACTTAACTCACTGGCTGAGTTAAGTGTCTGGAAATTACACCTCTAACACCGGGTGATTAAACAAATGCTATCACTGGACATTAAAGAGCAGAATAAACATTCTCAATTGAATTTGTCCTGCAGTCAATTACGGCCAGTGGGCATTACAACAGCCATGTGTATTGGGACTATAGAGACAAAGGACTTGTCCTAATCAGCCGCTAATTTGCCAGACGATGGCTTCATGGATACAGCAGGGAGGCTAAATTAACATATAGGCCTGAAAACACCTCACAGAGGGAGGGACAAGAAACAGGCTGGAGGTGAAACTGCTGGTTGTGCCTGGCCCTGAGGCCATCAGTCCCCAGCATGGGGCTTTGTGGCTGTACTGTCAGGGACTTATAAACTGTATTCCAGTGGAAGTTTTTTACTTCATTCCTCTGAAGAAGGCCTGAACAGATCTTTGGTATTTACTACGAGACAATCTGTGTTGTTGTTTAACAAGAGCTAGTATTTGTGCAAAGAAAATCACAATCAGCACATGCAGCCAAAAAAAGAAAAGAAAAGCAGTCTTAAAAATAATTTAAATATCAGCCAGGACTAGCTCCAGTTTGTACCTCTACCATGAAGTAACAGTAACAAAGCTAAGCCTATGAACTCAACCATCTTTCATAACCAACATGATCATGATGAAAAATTATTCTGCATAAAATGCTTTTTTTTACCAGTTTTTCCTAACTCTGACAGAGACAGTGGTTGGACAGGACATTGCCTTGCTAAATTTGTACAACATAAACCCAAAATCTTCATCATATCTTATGTTATATAACATAAGGCTATAGTCTGTATTGATGTTACTTATTATTTAATATTTTCACTGAAAGATATATCATTTTTGTGCAAAGAACTGTATTTAAAATAAAACTACTTTTGCAACTTAAGAAACAGGTTGAAAATCTTTCTTTCTCTTGTAAGATTGTTTCTTCTAGAAAGTTAGATTAATAACTTTCTTCAAATAACAGCGATATTCAAGACATGCTTTGTTCCAAATAACCAAAAAATATCCGACTTGTTGTCTCATGAGTAGTTTGGTCGTGCAGGATAGAGACCTGTAGCAGTGAAACAACGTAAAAACGGACACTTCACAGCGCAATATATAAATAACACAAAATAAAATATCCCACAAGTTTAACAACAGGCCTCGGGTCAGCTCTTACCGTACATATTTCCATCCTCAGCTGTGGCGGTGACCCTTTTGCCCTGAATCTGGACGTGTTTCCCGCTGGTGCGGCTGTAGAGCTGGTAGACCCTGACCTGTCTGCGGCTGAGCTGGTCCGTCACTGCGCCCTGCGTCCTCACATACTGGTTAAAATTAGGAGACGGGTGATTCTCCCCCTTTTTTTATGCAAAGGGAAAAATAAAATACATAATTTTTTTCTTTCTAATCTGAGATAAAGAAATGTGGAGCCAATTTTAAATCCAACTAAAAATCGAATTTCTCCTATGACTAACCCTATAAACAAATAAGTTCATCATGTGTGGTATACAGGTGAGATTTGAACACTTTTGTTATAAAGTTATAAAGTGCGCTTACCTGAGCATGGCACCACAGCACGAAAAAATGAAATGATCTGCAGGAGCAACAATAAATGAAGAGTTATTAAAGAAGTCGTGTCGGAGCAGTCATGTAATCATACAATCAATAAATGTGGTCTTACATGTAAATACAGCGCTGGTTTATTCCATACATTCTTCTTTTTATTTCATCCGACCAATAAACGGATAAATCCCAGAAGGATGTGGTAAATAAATCCAGCAGAGCTCCCACAGTGTCGCATATGAACTCCTCCTGTCCATCCACCACAGCACAGTCTCTGATAAGCACCTCGGAGTTATTCCCCCTCACATTTATCAAAAATCTGAGCCGGCTGTCTGAGTGGTGGAGAGCTCTTCAAAAGATCCGTGCAGCGCATCAAAGGCAAATACATCCATTATTTCACAGATATGTATATTTATCATAAAAGCTCGTTGGAGTTGTCTTTACATGGCTGGATGCAGGTCTGCTCGAGTTAATTCCAGGTTTTGAAAAGCCCTCTGTCTCTGTGGGATCAGGCTGCTCACTGGTTAAATGTTGAAAGGCAAAGTCCCTCCCTGAAACCTTCTATTGTGGGTGGGCACAGCCACAGGACCCCAAATGATGATTTACAATCATATAGAGAGGCATATAAGTGAATATTCACATAGTTTAAGATTAGCAAAACAATAATAAAAACAGTAATATTAATAATTCCACGTCAAAATTTTGCAAAAGAAACTAAACTGGCTCAAAAGTTTCAGATTTAATCTTTCTGACTTTAACGCAGATCATTACCATGGCATTGTATTTAAAGGTAGTAGCCTAATGGCACCTTATGGGTGTGGCAATTAGGTGTTAAACATACCATTGCACCACCCAATCACCCCCACCACACTTCCCTTTTATCTTATGTTAACTGGTCACACTTCCAACTCATGTAAAAAAAAAAAAAAAGGAGGCCAAAACAAATCATAGTGTACAGACAAAAGGCCCGTTTCATCTCCACATAACACGCAATCAACATCCAAAGATGAGCAGGAAACTGTCCTTCCTCTTCCTTTGAAAACAATTCTTCAACAAAGAAGAGAAGATGAAGAGAAGAGAAGAGAAGAGAAGAGAAGAGAAGAGAAGAGAAGAGAAGAGAAGAGAAGAGAAGAGAAGAGAAGAGAAAATGTATTTTGGTAGCTGCTCATAGTTTGTGTCCATGAACAACAGTGTAACACGAGGCTTCAAGTGCCTTCACATCTTACCCTTCTCACGTTCTCTTGACCCCACCACCAACCACCATCACCCCTGTCTAGAGCAATAAAGTGATAAAATACAGCAGTTAGGCATCTCTGACATGTTGGCCTGCTTTTTTCACTTGGCTGACAGGAGCCAACAGCAACTGATTCCACTTGTTGACGTCACTTCTTACTGTAAGAAGACAGCGTCGGCCCATCAGCCCATCAATCAGTTCTCCTCTCGTATCACAACAGTCAGTATTGTTTTAGTCAGACGTTTAGTGAGAGAGCCACGTCATGATTTAACAGCATGATGCATGATCCAGTGAGTGTGTGTGTATGTTTGGGTTTTTCTACAGTAGCTTCATGTCACTATATGATGTTGTCATCATCTGGGAAAGCAAATATAGAAAATGTGAGCAGCATGGTTGTATCTGACCAAATAAAAGACACAAAAGAAGTCGATCGATTGAATCAGAGCTCTTCTATTCATCCCCAAGACGAGTGCCTCTGAGACTTTGGAGAAACTTTGAGAATTCCCCTGAAATTGAAATAATACTAACAAGCTGAACCCAATAATATAATATCAAACCATTAGATTTAGGTTCATTTCAATCTGTGAAATACAATTTCAAATTTGGCAGAGAATATTCAGTTTGTGCGGGCACTAAAATAATATTTTAAATGTTGTAAAGGGAAAGGCAAAGTGTAATTAACCCCAGCATGCACAGCAGTGTCCTGGAATGAAGCGCTGTTATCAATAATGTTATTAATTACAACTGTGCTTTCTCTACTGTGAAGAGGTCTACAGCGCAAACATTCCCTGTGATTTTAGCCTGCATATTGTTTCTTTTAAATACTCTGAACTGGGAATTATGGCCAACTTTCAGTGCAAAAAACAACAGTTATGCTCTGATTAAATGCAAAATAAATCTATAAAAACAGAATAACTTGGATGGGTATCCAGAGCGTTCATGGACAGCTAACTAAATTATGCTGTGAATGTATCTTGAGAATGTAGCTTGAACTAAAAGCTAACCTGGATAATTTAGTATAAGTTAGCATTTTGTTTTTTTACTTATAGACTTGTGCAGTAGCTGCTGATATAATTCACAGATCTCCTCCTGGGAATCAACATATTACTGACACGCACTGACAGAAATGTGTTTGCTCCTGTGGTAAATGGTAACCAACTCCAATGGTAAACCGACGCTCAGCTTTCTCTTCACTGTGATAGTCCTGTATGTTGTCCACATTACTGCACGTGCTGCATTGATCCACCTGTCAGTCTCAGATCCCATCTCGCCCTCAATCATGAACAAGACCCAGAAACTGCCTGGAAAGCAACTCATTCCCATCATTTGTTATCTTGTTTAAGTTGTTCGAATGCTCACTCAAAAACATAGTATGCTGAAATAATCTCTGTAAACTGATATCTGCATATGAAGGCAGAGTCTGTGGGTGGGGGACCAAGATTTTGGCTCCTTAGGTAGTCTGGTTTCTGTTTGTACTTCGAGTAGTTTTACTAGTTATGTTTGAGCGAGTTTTGGTTGCAGTAGTCCACATGGAGAGCAAAAGAGATGGAATGCATTGACCGAAACGCAGTCTTGGAACCCATCAACTATGTGGTCTGATGATGATTTATCTTTTTTTTTCTTAGCTTTTTTTCAAATGATCTGCATTCATATCCAGATATCTGTTATAGAGATGAGGAGAAATGTGTCTTTCTCGTCATTCTCACAAAGAAGTGTTGGCCCGCACTTCTGCTGGCTACCCAGAGTCCCAGAAACACTGGCTGTTGACCACAGAGGCTAAATTGTCAACAGACTATGGGTGGATTCAGATATCGATCCTGAAACTTCTGGCATTTATATTTGGTGTAGATTCTCACAGCCCAGAGAGAGTTCCCATTGTTTTTGTGCTCTCATCTGACTAGAAAAGAACATTTAGGTACCCAGGACTCATTAGTCAATGTTGCTGAGCCTATTTATGCTAGCAAAGAGCTAAAGTTCAATGGTCTCTAGGCCTTTCTGTTCTTTTTCCTGGACCTCACGTGAACCAAAACATACATGATGAGGTCAAATTATGTTTGTGTAGCCACGAAGCATAGAGATAGAGAAGTGGAACATGGCTTGAGGTAACATGGCTCATAATAGCTCGAGGTCAACATTTTAATTTATAGAAATATCAGGCCAAATACCAATACCAAAATGCAAAGCTAATGACATTCTCATCAGCCTCAGCTGTACTTTGGGTTTAGTGCTAATTAGCAAATGTTAGCATGCTAACACGCTAAACTAAGATGGTGATCATGGTAAACATCAGCATTATTACTGTCATTGTGAGCATCACAGCATGGCTCTTGACTTTTCTTCTATTTTTTTTATAGAAAGATGTAAATAATTGTTGGAATCATTGACAAATCTTATAATACACGTTAACACATGTGACATAAGGTTTTTGTCCAGCTGTGGACTGCACCAGACATTTCTCAAACAACATGCACTTCTGGAATTTTTTCAAATGGCCACGTTAATGTCATTTTTTATGTGTATGAATTTTAGTTCATGTTCATTTGAAGACAAATGCACCTAACCTCTCTGTGAGTCATTTCTTAGTTTACATTTATTGCAAGTAGTAAAACTGAGATGAATATGTGCAATTTATTGTACTTCATATTGGTCATCATATGGGTGCAATCCCACGTTATATGAAATTAAATGAAATTAAATGACATGAATGATACATATACATGTTGTAGTCTTGTTAATACTGGAAGGAACTTTTGATTAGTTGCCAAATTTTCCAACCCTTCAAACCACATTTCCCATACAGCTCTGGCCTTCCTCGGGGCTACTGTAGCTCCAGTGACAAGTGAAAGGGGAACTGGTGGTCTCCAAACAGCTCTGACCACATCGTAAAAATCTCCACCATAAAGAGCAACTGGCCACTCTTTCTGACCCTGCAAAAATAGAGGGAAGGGTTCAGAAAGTGGGTGGTCCCCTTTATGAATGATCAAAAGAAGAAGACGAAGTAAAAAAGAAAAAGAAAAAAGGAGGAGGATTCACTTGGACGAGCAGCCTGCTCCTCTGCAGCAGCAGCAGCAGCAGGGCTCTTCTTGTCCTTCCCGAACCCACAATCAGGTCAGTCTTCACTGCTCTCAGTTGACTGATTCAGCAGCCTGGGAATGTTACACTCAAAAATGAGAACATAACGGTCATCTGTGATTGTACTTTGGGCTCATTTTTGGTGAAAATGTACATCTCTGTGCTTATTACAAAAGCTGCTGACCCTTAGGTATCGCCCTGCCATTTGCAAGCTGACCATTTGAGCTTGCCAAATTTGACACAGCTGACGCAGGCAATAAATTTGAACTAGTTTCCCCACCCCCTTTATCCATAATGAGTGCTGCCCTGCAAAGCCTTTGAACACACACACACACACACACACACACACACATGCACACATACTAGCAATCCTAATGTGATAATCATGGGATAAAGTTGTATTATATGGAGAAAGACACAAGCTATCTACAAAATCTACAAAAAAAAGTGTGAAAATGTGTAATGATGTCTAAAAATGTAACATTGCAGATCGGACCGATGTGTGTGAACAACTCAAGAGGATATGTAAGAGCTAATAGGTGACAGACAACATTGTCAGACCAGACTGTGCAAATCCCCCGAGTCCCTGAGCTCTGCAATGTCCGACAGGTGATACCCAAGTTACTGATCCGTGATTAACACTCGCCAGTTGCAGACAGGCTCTGACTGCTTCATCTACCAAGAAGCTGGGAACATGTCAGACCTCAAAACTAATAAAGTGACTCACACAACTGGCCTTCTCAGTGCCACGGACACTGAGAGAGAGAGAGAGGGAGGGAGGGTTGGGCGTGAGGGGGGTTACAAGGGGTGGTAATGAAAATAGCCGGACATCCAGCTACGCCGAGGCTACAGAGTCAGACAGGGCCCAGCATCTGTGTTATTTTTAAGGAGCAAAATGTCACTGAGCAATGAACATGCTCAAGGCGCATATCTAACAGGGTTAGATGCAAGGTCACGCCAAAGCCAGATCGCTTTCTGAAGACAGACGCTGTTGTAAATGGTAGTGACACACATGCTGCCGCTTTGAAGTCGTAACCGAAGTTCCTGAGAAATGCGTTGTTAGCTTTTAATTGATTGTGCTGGTATGTGCACATGTGCTACCTCTCACTTGTCTGCGGAAAACAATTTCGACGTATTCATGGATGCTCAACAGACATTTAACAGCAAAGCCTGTATATTTTTTTGTTCACTCGATTCACTGCTTGTAATGTTAGTAAGACATGAATTAAGGATCAATTCTGGTATATGTCAACCCGGGTGTCAAATTTTAGTGGCCTAATTTAAGTGGAGCTGCTATGCAAAGTTTGCTACAACAGCTACTGTACAGGGTTTCCCCTTCTTCCAAAATTCAGCAATGGAGGTGATGAGGACAAGTATGAGAATGAGAACCGGGATGACAAATACTGCAGTTTTCCCATGACATCTTGGAAAATACATGTTTGCTTTCTAGCCAGGAGTTGACCACATGTGAGAACATTTCACTTTGTTCATACGACTGATCCAAGTCAGATTCACCAAACTCTCTCAAACTTGGTGTAAATCGCTCCTTTTAGCCTGAAGAATGTCACCTGTACATAAGGGGGTGCACCTTTGTGACGTTTCATCATTAGCATAATCTATGCACCCCCCAAAAAATCAATATAAGGCTACCTTTTACACATTTGTGTCCAAAAAAGAGAACTTCGCACTGCAGAGGTTGAAGTCCTGCTGTCGGAGATCAGCAAACAAAAAGTTTAACAGTGTTAGCAGCGGTGTGAGAGGAGCTGAAAACAATTAAAAAATATAAATAGCACAGCTGTCAATGACTAATATGAGATTATCAGGCCTTTGCTGAGACAAAAATAAAGAAGGAGTGGAGAAGGAGAGGTTTCACATGAAGTAAGATGCTAAAAAAAACATCTTTAAAACAAAACAGCCCATGACTAATATGAGAAGTGGTAATGTGACAGTCTCAGAGACACTTGATGAGAATATTATAGCCTGCAGTGTGTGATGGCATGCTGTCAGATGCAAACTGAGGATGATACTGGACAGAGACCAGCAGAGGCAACAACCACTAAAATGTAAAATGTAAAAGTTCCTGTGCCGAAATATGCCAATGAAGTTAAAAAACCTCTATTGAACAGAATACTAATATTGCATTTAGTTTGTTTTTGTTTCATATTTGAATTAATACATTCATTTTGGTACCATCCAATTTATTCAGATTAAGTCTGAAGATTAAGATTTCAGGTCACATTAGTGTTTTTCCTCTGTAGAGAAATGCAGACATGACAACAGGTCTGGACCACTTGGAGATTTCCTTTGGACTTCTAAAGAGAACATTTTAATTCAAGAAGAAGAAATCTCAATTTCTCTTAAATCGTATGTGGCACTTAAAAACAAATCTGTTCATACATGAGGCCCACTGTCGATGAAGTAGCTGTTAGCTTATGTATTAGAGCCATTTCTTGACCATCAAGTGCTGGATGCACACCTGAACAAATCTAGGTGATTTGAGAATGAAAAACTACAACTTACATGTTGTAGTTTGTTAGCTAAAGAACCTGGTCAAAGAACCTGGTCACCCACACATTCTCGATTTGAGAATGTGTGGGTGACCAGGTTCTTTAGCTAACAAACTACAACATGTAAGTTGTAGGAGACTGGCCCTAACCCTTGTTCTTACTCCCCACAAGTATTTGTGCTAAGTTAGGCTAAACACCTCTCTACTCTCCACTGTGTGCACAGAAGTGAAATACACATTGATGCTGTGATCTAAGCCCTAGAAAGAAGGTTAACATGTGTACTTCCCAAAACAATCAGATACATTTTAATGATGTATTTGGTGAGCTGACTATGAACTGACTCGAAGGAGAGACTTTTGTTTTATTTGTTTTTTCAGTAAATGAAATTCTTCCAATGAAATCAAATTTCATTTTGAACAGCTAACATGATGTGATAACTTGGGGATGCAGTATTTTAAAGATGTGTGTACCTTTGCGTGTCTTACCATGTCATTAAATCAGTATAAAGGTCAAATATTTAAATCTGTTTTTACTATGTTGATTATGTCATATTAGTTTCAATCTAGCTATCCTCACAAAAGCCAAAAGGTACTCTTGAGAATCTGTTGCAAGGGAAAAAAGCATGCAAACAATTTGACCTCTGAACACTAGCATTGGGAAACTGGTAATTTATTAGAAATTAGTTATGGATGGAGAAACATGTGACCTCCTGTTCCCAGAGGACACATCAGGTCATTATATTTGACTGGTTTGGGATTTCAAGGACTCATTGGTAGCCATTTTCAAGATTTATTCTGTCATCAGTTGACGGCAAGACTACAAACATATGTCACTGATGTCACTGAGTTTTGTAGTCAAAACACATCTCAGACCCCCAAAGGAATTCTGCAGAGAAATCCTTTCAAAATAAGAAGAGGCAAGATGTATAAAACTGAAGTAACCTGGGAGTAACCTTCACTTATAAACATCTTGTGTAGCTGATTTACAATTTAAATATTTTTGTGGTGAACACTTCTTACTATATATTATTATAATCTGATCAGAGTGTGGTAAGGACTGAGCCTTTGTACATGGGGCAGATGCTCTACCAACTGAGCTAATCGACACCCCAACTATATCTCATTTTAAAACAGTGGCTGATGACAGCTACACGCTTACTGTTCAACAGTAATAGGATTAGGTATTTGATTTCCAAATTAAGACGATAATAATTGTCAGCAGAATGAGAAATAGAGTCGTCCCTCGATGCAGGCAACACTTGTTGAATTGTTGCAATAAAATGATCAAAAAGAAAATGTATTCCTCTGCTCGGAAGTTTGCTGATTTATTCCAACCTGGCGTGGGGTGAAGAACATTGGCCGCTGGGTACAAATTTACACACTGTCAGTCATCTGTGAGTATAGACATCCTGCAAAAAACAAATCCATGCAGTTCATTTCATTTCATATGAATTTTGTTGAGGTCTGGTGGTTCACACTTTCCAATTTAAAGCAATGATACCGTTATTTATTATTTATTATCTTTAATTTTCTCAAATGTGAGAGATACTTTGTTTGACCCACAGTCCACGGATGTTGATGATCATATAAGATGAAACAAAGCAGAAAATTATCACCAGTTACAAGTCTGGTAATCCATTATCTATCAACATAGTTGCTTAATCTTCTGTCAGTTGACTGATAGATTAATGAGCTAATAGTTCCAGCTCTCAGTACAATAAGATCGGCTGGATCTGTAATGATCTCTGTGCAACAGCAAAAACATAAAAACATAATAAATAATAAATAAAAATCATTTTAAAAACATTTAAAATAAAGAGAATATAATTTGTTTTTAGTCTTTTTTAAAACAACTTACCAAAAGTACACGTACACACACACCCAACCAGCATGGCTGCCCTGGCTGGTCTGATGAGAGCCGGGGGTCCCCGGTAGCGAGCACTGGGCCCAAGTCCCAGCTGGTGTGCTGCAGTGCAAGAGCTTGATGTGAGGCTGCAGCAGCTGTCTGCTCCCTCCGCCCCTTCCTGCTCTGATCTCTGCTCTGCAGTTCACACCTGATCAACAACGACTGCACTTCACACAGGAATTTTCCATTTTCTATTTTCTGTCACCCTCTGCAGCACACCCCCACCCCCAGCACACAACGGCCCCCAGACCAACGGTAAGACAAGTGGTGCCCTACAACTTGGTGACTGGCGACAGCAACACCCACACCACAGCACGCCTGGTATTTCAGGCCCGCTTCCATGACTCAGTTGCTCTGAAGGGAACGGAGAGTTACTGGTCCTCTATTGTTAACTAAAGGCATCAATGTTAAGTCTGATGAAAGGCAGTGAAAACGCAACAACATCATCAAAGAGGAGACAGTATTGGGAGATAAATCATATCACTAAAGGTGCTGTTAGCCTTTAGGTATCAGAAGGTCACAGTTTCTTTGACAGATAAGTTTATTTACACTAAACAAATATGTATACACTTTACATTTTGTTACTTTGGAGCTATAGCCAGTGTTTGACACTTGTGGCTATGGGACAGATCTGACATGAAATCCAATGGAAAATCCAAAGGTTTCATGTCACGTCAGTTTAAATGGTCAGAATGATTATTACCTGTCAGCAAGGACTGTTATCAGGCCCTCTCCTGCTTATTTGCTAAAACACAAACCAAACATTGCAAATAACACCTGACCCCTAAACATTGAAACTTTCAGGATAAAGGAAACAGTTGTATATGGTACAGAGAAATACCACTGTGGTAAATATGGACAGTTTTTTGCTATGATTATATCACTTGTGATCAAAAACTATTGAGTTGACAACTTTGCTAACAGCCAAACATCATAGCAGCCAGCTAATATTACTTACTAGTCCAATAGCAAGAAGCCCAGCTCCTCCTCTGTCTTTCAGCCTATTAATTCACAAAGCTGTCGCCTGACTTAAAGTCAGCCCCAGATTTACTTTTTCCAGTGGCCTCTTGCTCAGTTACTCACTAACACAGTTTTTTTCTTCTTTCTTCTTAGCGCCCTCCTTCAATGTCTCTTTGCTTCTGTCATGTCCATAGAGGCTGCTGAGCCCGGTTACATTGCCCGTTGGCCACCGGCCCAATTTATTGCCTCCAGATTGGGCAATATCCTAGAAGACATAATTTCAGACAGGCTTTATTCTAGGTCACCAGTCTTTCACTAACATCTGCTGAGTACTTGTAGTCATCCACTCTGCCTCCCTGGAGATGCCTGAAGTGTTTTGATAAAGTGATGTCTTTCAGGGTGTTCATAGAGGCAGCATAGAACACAGGGTTTTCCTATATGCAGATGACCCTTTATTATTAATATTAGACTCACAGAACAGTGACAATTGTTCAACATGTAATAGAAACATACGCAGCTATAGTACCTTCTCAGGGTATAAGTGAAACCTGTCTAAGAGTGAACATTTCCTTGCCAATAACCTTGCCAGCACGTAGAGGATAGAGCTCTGCCCATTCACATGTCAGTTGTTTTTTTTAAGGTTTTAAAAGTTGAAGCTTTCTTCTTGTAAACAAAATTTTATTATTCATCATAATCATTTTATGTTTTGTCTCAATGATCACAAAATGACAGAATTACTGCATTGACAGCACAAAGTAATCTACTAATGTGATTGATCTGATGCATGCATGCATGTACTTGTGTGTTGCTGTTACATTGTGTTTATGAAAAACTAGCTTCCAAGCTAATGCATTTGTTTCTCAGTGACTGAGTCAAGTGTTGTGGATGAACACGACGCTGCTCTCTTACCTGGCTGTGACCTCCACGAGGGCAGCCATTGACCCTGGTCAATCTCTCCACGCAACTCGCCTCTACTGACCCTCTCAAAGGCTCCTTCACAGCCAATGAGGGGGCAGTGGCCCTGCTAGCTCTAGTGCTGGGGACAAATGCATAGAGTCACTCAGAAGGCCATCAGTCACATGTTCCACAGACATGATGACATAAACAAACAAGGCTGGTGCTACTTCAACTGAGGAGGGAAAACTGCCATCGCTTGGTGGCAGCGAGCATGAGGAGATCAAGACAAGCAAATGTCTTATTATTCTGTAAGCTTTCTGCTTGTAGTATTCAGGGAGCAACAAAGGAATGAATGCATAATACACTTAAGTTAAGACAGCTTTTTACAAGGTAAAACCATCTCGACATCCTCTGTCTATGAAATGTATTTTATTGCACTGCAAATCCAACCAGGTAGTCCTGCCTAGACTAATGGGAATATGTGTCTTACCTGTGCCAGAAAGAGTGTGTGTATGTGGGGGGGGGTTCAGGTGGTCATGAAGGGAGCAGCGTAATAGGACACTTTCAAAGACAGCACTTAAACACTTAAACAAATAAAAAAAACACAAGTGCGTCTCTTGTTTCTGCTCACCTGTGAAGCCCCAGCATCAAGCCCCCGAGCAAGTTGCTACAGGACCCATCACAGCGGCTACAAGCCTAGGAGTGGCTTTGACGCACCAGCATTGATATCTAGTGTGTGAGCTGGCCTCCCATATCATCCCTGAATTGTCCTCCATTAGGCCCTAACAAGACGGCATTAGTGCTCTCAGAAGGTTGATCTCACTTGAGTTGCCGGTGGTCAAGTTGCTTCTATCTAAGGGTGCACTGATAACGGCGTTTGATCTTGTTTGGTTGAGTAGAAAGCAAACACTGGTGGGGGGTCAAAGACGTTTGCAGTAATGCCATTAGCCCACTCAGTTGGGTCACAAGTGCATGAACTAATATGGTGATAGAGCTTCAAACAGGCATTAGCACATTGTTATGCAGCAAATAATTGCTTTTTAATTACACTATAATTGAGCAAAGCTGCTTTTCATGATAAACATGTCACCTACTGTGGGGAGGGTTAAATACCGTATAACTGGCAATTAAAAGAGGTAGTTTAAGGTGACATGCTGCACCAGAAAAGAACCTGAAACCAAAATGACTAAGCAACTATGAGTTTTGTCCTGTCATTGTCAGATAGAAAGATAATATTGGAGGTTTTCCCATATAGTCTCATTTCAGATTTTTAGAATTGAAAGTAACAAGTAAGTGTCCAGAGTCCACAGCCATGCATGCAATGTGAGGCTGTACCTAGGCACAGTGGTGCCAGCTAAATGCTATATGAATATGTGCACAAGAGACAATGTTAACATGCCGATGTTTAGCAGATATAATCATTCTCATATTCACCGTTGTAGCACAGTGTATTAGTGTGCTAACACTTGCGTAGCTTTGGTTGATGTGAATAGCATTAGTTGTAGTTTAAGGCCATAAACCAAAAATGTTGAATGAACTGAAATTTTGATCCGATGGGAAGTACGAATGTCTGTTCTTTCATGACTTTCATGGCAATCAGTAAAGGAAATACTGAGATAATTCAGTCTGCTGGTGCCTCTAGAGTACCCATGAATATCCACAGACCCTAAATAGCCACCGATGGTGACAGTGTAATGAAACCACGGGGGTTCTTACAAATGTTTATTCATCCAAATGTCCTGATCAAAATGTTCCTGCAGGGATGCAGGAGGAGGGAGGATCGGCTCACAGCAAGGCTCTCAGGTTCAGACATGAGGCATCAGCAGACTGAGGGAGCAGTCAACAGCAGAGCAGAGATAAAGCCTGAGATCTGACAGAGGATACGGTTACATGTCACTTCTGATAGCTCCCAGCATTCCTGAGAAAATGTCTGCCTATACCTCACTTCAGCACTCCAGCCCCCTCTCCCTCCTTTTCTCTCTCAGGTTGACAGGCTGAGCAGCAGACACAGGGGTCCACAGCAGGGTGTGTGTGTATGTGTGTGTGGTGGGGGTGGTGGTGTGAGGAGGGAGGTGGAGGGGTGGGCAGTGATGGACAAGCCTCACCCCCACTCCCTCCCCAGAGCTCCCACTATAGCTCCAGTCACACTCCAATTCAAACAGAAGCAGCTCCCTGCTCTCAGCGCTGGCTGGGTGCAGACAGCAGGTCAGTCACAGATATAAAGAATCAGACAGCCACTCCTGATAGTGTTTGTCTTTTACACCAACGAAGAAGAAGAAGAAGAAGAAGATGTACGAGGAGAACATCTAATCCATCATGGCTGTTTGGGGTTGTTAGGAGAGAGATGTTTCAAAATAAAGCAACGACTTTTATAGCAGTCATCATATAATTTAATCTATGTGAATACAGGGTTTTCCCCCAAGCAGTTGTATTGCAGATGTTTGATTTCATAAAATGTTTTATGATGTTAGCAGAGGTGGTCTTTATCTCAGGAGAGGTGGCTCGCCCTGAAGGGAGATTTCCAATTCCATCATGATAGATAAGTGCTTCCATTCACACCGACTCTTAGGTGTTCTGACACTGCATCATCCATGAACTCTATCTGTAGGCTGATGTATGCACACACCAATGCTGAACAGTGACTAATGTGGTCGTAATGCAACAATTGTTCCTCCCACTCTGACAGGAGTGGTGAGCATGTCTCCAGACAAGGGAGCAGCAAACAGGGTTTGAGATCATTTTAAGTGCTCAATTATTATTTGATATTAAGTCCAGTCAAGTCAAACCTTTAACTAAAATACTGATAAAATCCTTTCTAGATTAGAAGCTCTTTGATGAGAGAAACAGACCTATCAGCATCGCTGTCTTTGCCACAGATGAAAGCCCCAAAGCGCTTCACGTCACTGCTATCTTGTTGCAATGGACGAGGACAGTAGCAAAATAAAAACACAGGCAGTTGCATCAAAAATGGTTGGCACTGGACAATTCATCATCTGGAAACTTGTTGCACTGGCTGATCAAACGCTTTTTAAAGGTGATTGCCCAGTCCACACCGTTTCTGTTCTGATTTCTGACTGCAGCAGCAGTTAGCTCTAAACAGCTCCAGGCTAGCTAGTGGAGACAGCTATCCAGCGTTTAATAAATGGTTAATACTACCCGCCATACCGGCACACTGTATGAGTCCAGCCCCAGACCAGGAGACGGTAATACTTGCAAGAACAAAAACAAAGTGAATGTTGCCGCTCCATCATTACACACATCTGCGAGGCATGCTGTCTTTAGAAAAGTCATGCATTTCATGTCTTGACAGTTGTTTAAGCTCGCCCCCCTCCCCAAAAAAAAGTGCAGAAAAGGGAGAAAAATGCAGGACAGCGGTGAAATCCCCACATGTACATGCACACCCTTTTTAACACATTCCGGAAACCGCCGATGAATGACATCCTGTGAGGTACTGTATCCGTCAGGCCAACCCACCCTCTGCAAATTCTGACCGCCTCAATACACAAGTGCACCTGAACCGTGAAAGGAAGGTGAAAATTAAGTCTACTTTGGGGCATTAAAAAAAAGCCTGTGGCTTATCTCCCGGCTGGAACGATGCCTTCCCCTATCTGACACACAAGGAGGCAGGGAAGCTGTCCTGAATGGGAAACAACATGGCCCTTTACAAAAGCCTGTTAGAAACAATTAGTCCTGAGTGCCAGGGTTTTGATTTGACCGTCTAATTGCCGGTTCAGGGTTGAGAGAGTGTGTGAGGTGGCTGGGAAGGCCGGGGAGCTGTGAGGGCCCTGGGGGAGAACTGCTGTCACACAATAGCGGCCTTTATTTCACATTTAGCTTCTACAAAGTGGGTGTGCTCAAAAGATTTAATCCCACATTCAGACCTGACAAGAAAAGTCATTCGTATTGAAAAGGTGGGCACAACACTGTTTCAGGTGCCTCCGTCTACTTCCCACCCTTACCCAACCCTGCAAAAAAGAAGAAAAAAAACACACTACTATAGTTTATTATAGTTTTTTTTTTTTCTTCCACAGATGAACAAGGTGGAGGGGAAACCTGATCCTGGTCAGGATCACCTCTGAATCCTTCACTGGCACTCCTTTCAGTGGGCTTGCTTCTTACAGAGGCCAAATTAAGCAGGATACCATTTCTGACTGCAATATGTGTGAGTGACGAGTGGCTGACACAAATAACAGTAGGCCATGCATGTAAAAGGATGGGACTGTGCTACAGGATTACAGGAGCCTCATCCACGGTGGTTTGAGCCTCATACTTTCACCTCCTAACATGGCTGGGATTTCACCCCCCTTCTGTTAAGAAGTCCGTCCTCACATACCAAATCCCCCCCCCCCCACCACCGCCCTACTCTTAAATATCACCTGCTTTCTGCTCCTTTAATCACCTCAATAGGCATTCCTTCATGCAGTTTACAGGAACCTGTCGTGCACAGGTAAAAGGGAAAAAACTCTTTCGAAACAATGGTGAAGCAATGCATGCAAGCTGTAACTTCAGCCATGTCTTTGGAACGCCGGACGAGAAGAACATTTGACTTTAAATACATGGATGAAATACAGTAGATGCTTTAGAAGACTCCAGTCCTGAACATTTTCTAGGTTTGACACGAATTGCCTGTATTCGCACAGCATGATTCATAGTTTCATACTTTTTTTTGCTCAATAATAATGATAGTGGAAGTTATTTAGAAATTACTGCTGCTGTTGTAAACTGACGTCACTATTTCACTACTTCACTTCCTATAGTTGTGAGCAGTCATAGTTTCCATTTGAGGGAAAAAGAAACTCTCTGAATTATCACCCATATTTTTGGTGCGTGCACTTTCAGTATTACCACCAAATGACAATGTCAAAACCAAAAGCTACTTCTTCAGGACAGGCTTGAGGTTATGCAAGATTCATTCATAAAAGGACTTTTCTTGTAAACGAACATGATAACATTCACAGTGTTATGATATATGTTATGTTAAAGTCCAGCAAATATTTTTCCTTAATTCAATTCATTTATTTAAATAGTGCAGATATTTTTTGTCTTCTTCTTCTTCCTCCATGTTTTTCTGGCACATTGCTGCACCTCTGCATGATATAAACAAAATGGGGACCCACTCGCAAAAAACATTGCTCCACAGCTCGACTAGTGGTCAAACAGTCCGATGGATACCTTTAATTTCATGTCCCGCCACATAAAAAGCCTGAGGCAGCACCTCGTCCACTATCACTGGGCTGAACTGACTGTCACTGAGCAATTAGTAGCTTTTTTAGCAGCGGAGCTCCTAAAAGCCTCTGACATACTTTCCATGCTCTGCGTCCGCAGACAGCTGTGGACTTTACCGGTCACACAGCATGTGGCTCCATTCATACTACACATGCATTCAACACCCAGCAAAACCTCCTGACTTTCTTTCAGACACCTGTGGGACGTGCACCATTGGCAAGAGGCAATTAAAAGAACCACATGCCATGAAAAAAGTCCCATCAAATCTTAAATTGAACCACTGATTTAGACACAGTAATCCAAGTGTTGCTTATGTTTATTGCACCATCTGAATTTATTATATCATATCAGCAGTTACTGTGGTGAGGACAGTGTTATTTCAGTTATCACTGATAGAAATGATGGCTAAAACTACAAACATATGACCCATGGTGTTGTCCTTTAATTTACAGTCCCAATATAAGCTCTGCACTAATTACAACCTGAATAGTTGACTGTAATTAAATTAATGTTACATTAACCCTTAATTGTCTCTCTAGTTAATCCCATCCAGGTTTACACCAGCAGGCCATATGCACCCTAAGGTGTCTTTGCATTCACATTCATCAGAGAAAACCCTAAATTTCTCCATCACCCCACTCGACGGAGAAGGTCACTTCAAAGCAGGGACTGAGTCACAGGGGCAATAGAAGCCTGGGACCGACAAATGCACCAGTTGTAAAACTTAACAAGGTGTGAATGCCCTCTGTGTGCCCTGGCTCTCCAGTATGCAGGGACAGCCTGTGGAAGTCCTTAGGGCCTGTGGTACACTGCAAAAAATGTTGATTCTGGGGTCAGAAAGAAGTTCGTCAGACAACACAGGTCAACAATGCACAGTGGGCATGTTCACCCGACTGAAACAGACACCAGAGATGCAGTCCAATTCACATTTAGATTTCACAATTAACAGCTATTAAAGGAAGCTTTTGATCTACCTAATGTACGCTCTGATGAAGGTCTTGTATATTGAATGCCTGGCTAAATGGATGTTGACTGATCGACTGATGGAATGCTCAACAGACGTCAATTGGTCGCATTTGATCGTCAATTCACGCCTTTAGCAACACAATTGGCAAGTGGTCTGAAGTCTGTTGTTATCTTACAGAGATGATTGACCGGGGAAACTCTGCCAATACTCATCCTCAAGGGTAAGTTGGACTTAATCACAGCCAATCACATGAAAAACAACTTATTATTGACCTGGTGTTTTTAAAACCAACTTTTGGCTGCTGTAGACCACCACCTAGGTTGAGTTAAGACTGTATAATACAAAAGTTCAAGAGTTTAAAACTATGCTAGCAGCTATGTGAGGCTATAATACCCATTGGACATAAACTGTTAGAGAGAATACACTAATTGAAATATCACCCTGATCATAGCGCTTGATAAATAGTAAAAAAAAATCAAGATCATAAATGTGTGAAACAAATCGCATGGTAACTCATCCAACAGCTGTGAGGACATTTCTGAACTACAAATGTCAACTTCATGGCGCTTCGCGTGGCGCTAAAGGAAATGTCAGGCAATAAGAAAGTCAATCAGATTGAATCTTTGTGGTGAAACCGTGGATATCTGTGCATTTCATGCTAAAGATTTCACTCTTGGTAAGATTGATCTCAACAAGGTCAACCAATGAAAATAGCATCACATGGAACAAATGTGATTTTTCTTCAGTATATTATAGATGTTAGCAAGGCTTTGCTTCTGAATGCAAGTTTTCATTTGCGTCAGTTCTTACATGACGTCAATACACAGCCTGCAGTCATCTCGCTCTGACAAAACTATCTAGATAAGCACTGTATGCCATGTCGAGGTCGACATTTTTTACAGTGTAGCAGCTCTTTGAGGAGGGGGTCAGTGTTTGGAGAGGAAACATCAGGTGGCTTGTTGGAACCACTCGGCCTGGACACTTCTGATTTATCTGTGCATTTCAGAATTATGTTGCCGACCTCTTCACCTGACCGCCATTTGTGTCACCCCCCAAGTTCTGTTCAGGCAATCACCCCCAACCCCCCTCACCCCAAATCCTACCAACCACAGTGCCCCCGTACAAGCTGCAGTGTCATCAACAGTTCGGTACACACATTAGGTCATAGATAATAACTAGTAACACAAAGACTAGTCACAGAGACAGACATTTTGATTTTAGCCTTCTCTAAAGACTTGTTGTGTCTTGTATTGTGTTTAAACATTTTTGAATTAAATGACAAGATCATGGTCAGAGTTTATTAAGCTGTAATGCACTACTATATGGCTGCACACATTTACATTATATATATTATATTATTATATATATACATTATCAAGTGTTTATTGTATGCTGGCTGATAATGAAATGGAAAGTCTAGCATTACCTCTATGTTATGAACTGATGATGAAAATACCTTTTTGTATAATTTTTTCTTAATGTATTGCCAGTTTATGTGTTCTTCCAGCACTTTAAATAATGACACAGTTATGACTGTATGTAATATGTGGTGTATATATCAGTCAAAATCTGTAGTACAATTAGTATAACAACCTGTCTTTCAAAAATTATTAGGAGTAGGCCTCCCTCTAGTGGATGTAAAGAGGAGGTTGCAGGGCTCTCCTCAGGACATTTTATGACTCTGTGGTGGCCTCAGCCATCTTTTATGCTGTGGTCTGCTGGAGAGGGGGCAGCACGGACAGGGACAGGAGCAGACTCAATAAACTGATTAGAAGAGCGAGCTCTGTCCTGGACTGTCCTCTGGACTCCATAGAGGAAGTGGGTGAGAGGAGGATGTTAGTTAAGCTGACATCCATCATGGACAACACCTCTCACCCCCTACATGACACTGTGGGGTCCCTGAGTAGCTCCTTCAGCAGCAGACTGATACATCCACGGTGTAAGAAGGAGAGGTTCCACAGGTCCTTCATCCCAACTGCTGTCAGACTCTACAACACCTGCACCACCTGATCATGTTGTAGTTTCTGTTTCTGTCTTTTAATCACCACCACTACTCACTACTCACCATAGCTTTTATAATACACTTATTTATTATTATTTCCGACTACTTACCAAGTGCAATATTACTTATATCTTGCCACTTTACGTTGTTTGTAAATTAAAATTACATCATGACTCTACCTTTGCAATATTATTTATATCATGTCACTTACCTTTGCAATGTTATTTATATCATACCACTTACTTCTGCCTTATTATTTATATCATGCCACTTACCTTTGCAATATTATTTATATCTTGCCACTTCCACCTTTAGTACTCATTCTTGCACATCTGTACACTTGTCAGTTGTTTGTCTGTTTGCCTATTGTTGTTTATTAGTTTCTTATTTACTGTATAGGCTGAAGGATTCTTTGGTCTGTTGTTGTTTTTTGCCTTTACTATTTTTATTCTTTTTTTCTGTACTTCTATAGTGTATATTACACCTTGCTGCTGTAACAAAAGAATTTCCCCCTTGTGGGATGAATAAAGTATCATCTAATCTAATCTAAAGAGTGAAGGCCACAAGCACTCCACAATCATCAGCTGGGATGTTTGGGATCAATTGGACTGCAGAGGGAAGAAAAAGGAGCCAATGAGTGCTTCAGGACTGTTGGACGACCTTGTGAAGCTGACTGAGAGAAGAGTGTGTAGAGCTGTCATCAAAGCAAACACTGGCTACTTTGAAGGATCGAAAATATAAAACATTTTTCGCCTTGTTTACACTCTTTTTTTGTTTACCACAGATTTCCACGTGTGTTATTTCATAGTTTTGATGTCTTGTGTTCATCTACATTGTAGAAAATAATAAGGTATAAAGAAAAAAACACTGAATGGGAATTGAATGCAGAAATTGAAGTGTGCTTCTTTGAATCACACTTTAATTTCCCTCTTCCGTGGAATGTCTGGAAGCAGTTGGGGGGAAGTGAAACAGGGATGGACGTCTCGTTTCTCGAACCTCCACTAACATGCATGCAAACACCCCCACACACACACACACACACACACACACACACACACGCTACTCTGCTGACCCCCTGACCTTCTCTTAAACCAAATTTGGGGATGCACTCTTACTGACTCACCCCAAGCTCACTGTCAGTGTCTGAGCCACAAAATGTTCTTGTATCCATTTCCTGGTAGTATTAACACCATTATAACTTTCTGAGAAAGAGGCTGAGTTCGTTTAAACCACTTCTGTTTTTCTCATGTCAGACAACAGCTTCCTAAATTAAGTGCCAGTTTTAATGGAGAAATCATCGTAGTAATATGTTATAAAATTTTAGCTTCAAAACATGGAAGTGGACTGTGAAGATATAATCATATGGAAGGTTTTCTCACAAAATTTGCTGAACATCATCATGTGTATGTCACAGGATTTTCAGATTTTTGATGACATTCACAGAATTTTACCAAATTGTCTCCCCACTTAACCACCAGCGTTAACCCTGTTTGTCAGTTGCCAGTTGTTTCATGGGCTGGCAGTTCATTTATGTCTGCTGTTTGTCTAGCAGTTTATTTATTTAAGTATTTATTGATTTATTGAATAGTAAACACTTTGGGGACAGAAAAACAACTTTTATCTCAGATACATCCATCAGACCTCTGGAGTAAATAATACAGAGCTACTGTTTAACCACTCAGTGCAGCTGATTGGTTCCTGACATGAGGGTCCTTCAGGAGTGCTGCTGTGCCTCAAACAGACCAACCGTTCGTTATCTCATATTTAAGCAGCCTGCTGTAAAACTGATGATACATATTTCATTTTCAAACTGGGCTTCTTGCACCCACCCACAGCTGGCGGATCTGCTGGAGGGTGCATGCATCAGTTAGAGGAAGCGGGACGTGTTCTCTTTCAAAAAATACATGAAATGGTCAGACCAAACCCACAAGGCGTCAAACCGTCGTCTATTTAACGCCCCTTGTCTGTGGGTTTCTTTACTGAGCATCAGGAGCTCTTTGCGCTTTGCAGACCTCTCCGGAGCATCCGAGTGCACAGAGCCAGCATGAGCCTCCCGTACTCCAAGAGCATCCCTGCACTTGTGCTGCTGATAATGGCAATAGTCGGGATTCTGCTGGTGGTCCTTCCGGCTAGAGAGATTGAGATGCCTCCTGAAAACATGGTAATGAAAATAACTATTTCGTAAATCTTCTCATAATTGGCGCATCCAAAAGTTTTTGGAGAACTGAATAAGTAAGTGATTGGTAGTAGTAGTCGCTCCTGTTGTTTCAGTTCAATGCAACTAATATTTGTAAATATTTTCAAATATGTTTTTCATTTTTCGTGAAACAGGTTGACTTTGTTCTCCTGCATTAGGTACTGTGGGGAAATTATTGGGGGGAGAAGGGATAAGAAAAGATGTTGTGGTTTTTCTCTGGTTGAAGGTTGGGCAGTCTGACTTTCCTGGTTGAACCTTGAAAAGTCTTTTTGTGGTTTATATATTTATATTTTATTATAGTTCCATAAATAGTCAATGGAAAGACAGAGATGCTCTTTGGCAGATGACACCTCTTCTGTCTCTGTGTCAGGGTTTTTGTTAATGTATGTGGCTGTGCATATATAGTCCCACATAATGAGGTTAAAATTGGGCAGCACGATTTTAAAATGCAGTCCAGTTTTTCCTGCTGTCACATATTATTTTAACATGTTTAGGAGAGGGTGTTGCACTTTTCAGTCAAGTGAAGAGCAGAGCTGGGGAGGACCTTATCAAACATAAGGTTCAGTCCTCCCGCCTTACTAACCCAATATTTTTTGTGCGATAAGTAATATGACAAAACACTGACTATTTAAATGCATCTGTTATTACTTGAAAACATAGTGAGCTTGTTAGGTCACAAAAAATAATAATTTTCAGTTGTTAAAAAATCTCTCAGCTGCAGATTGTCCTGCACATAAAATGATCAGATAGACTCCAGCCCCAGTGTGACCCTGATGAGAATAAGTGGTTACAGATAATGAATAGATGGATGGATAAAGTGTTTACAGTTTGAGCCCTATCTGTTCTGAACTTACTCAGCTACAAGTCTGTTTGTCAGCTCAATGCATGGACAGCTCCTACCACACTGCTTGTAAATGTCAACCTCAAAAGTCTTGCTGAAGGAAGTGATGCAGAGCAAAGAGTAGACAATCAATGTTGTAGACAGAGTTTAAACTGAGCTCATTCTCTCATATATGCTGCCTTTGTCTGTGGAATAATGCCTGAATGTGATGCTTTGAAGTTGCCGTTACAAAAGAGCACATAAAAGGAGACAAAGTCAACATTGCTGAATGAATTAAGACAGAAGAACATATCAAATCACTCTGTACTTTTTAGTCTCATGGAAAACATAAAACCATAAAACCATAAAAGGCCAGCATGTATCAGTATGTAGGCTACCTTTTTTTTTTTTTTACTGAAGACAAATCACATGCTCTCTGTGCTTTGACCGCATCCTGTCAACAACCACAAGCCTTCACTGCTGGTGTAAATACTGTACATTAAGAACATTTCACACCATTTTTTGTAGTCAGTGTGTCATATTATTTCAATATGGTACGTCAGTACAGCTAAAAAAAAAAAAGGAACAAAATTTTTTATTTTGTTGATTCACCTTTTTTTTCACTAGAAACACTCCCTCTCTTTAACTCACTGCCTATGTCACTCGACCACAGCTGTCTCTTTCTCTTTGCATAGCGCCTGGTTTTAGCGATGTTTCAGGCTGACTGTGGAGCATTCTGACCAGTCTTGTTGATTCTGGTTCTGGTTCTGTTTTTTAAGAAAAATCTGCAGCCCGTACCATCACAGCATAACCAGACTTCCCCCATTCAAATGAATGTCAAAACCTGCACCATGCTGTGTGTGTCTAAGGTTTAGTGCTCTGTCTGTTTCAGTATGGAGTCATTCTAGATGCAGGCTCCTCCCACACCGCCATGTACATCTACAAATGGCCAGCTGACAAGCTCAATGGCACTGGTATTGTCACCCAGCACAGCGAGTGCGATGTCAAAGGTGAGCTCAGTACATGCGGATAGTTTTGGTTTAATTTGAGATATCCAGCTTTGAAACACTTTGCAGTTCAGATTCAATCCAATTTTCAATCAATTTCATTTATATTATGCCAGATGAACAGAAGTCATCTCATGACACTCATATAGAGCAGGTCTAGACTATTATTTACACAGACGTAACAATTTACAGTGCTCACACCTTTTCAGATGCAATTTTTGCAAAAAATTCCATTCCCAATTCCATTTAACTCGATTACAGACCCTTGAGACATATTTTTCCAAACCTAGTTATGTAGATTTTACTGACTCACACCACCAGAGGTAAGTGGAAAATATATATGTATATTTTAAAAATTTTTAATTCCCTTTCCCTTTCGTCGACCTTTTAACTCTAAACACACAGTTTCACTTCCATGACCAAAGATACATGTACATTGCAGATTCATTGTCAACACACTATCTTGTCTTGTGCAAGGTTTTGAAAATACTTCCTTAACAGACACTTTGAAACATCTTTGTTATTACCACTTCTTCTTCTTGCCTCAATTTGTTTTTAGTTTCCTTGGAAACGGCAACAAGAGCCTTATCTCAACGGGTCATTCATCCTTTAAAACAAGGAAGTTCACTTTTTTAGGAGGTCAGGAGTTCTTTGTAAGCAGAACTACTTTCCCTTTCTGTCTAGGTGGAGGAATATCCAGCTATTCAGGTGTTCCTGGCGGTGCAGCAAAAAGTCTCGAGACCTGTCTGGAACAAGCTCTGAAGGATATCCCAAAATTCAGGCACCACCAAACTCCGCTCTATCTGGGAGCTACTGCAGGCATGAGGCTCTTGAAGTCAGTAGAAATTCCTATCAAGACAATGATTACACCAAAATATTATTAATAGTATTACTACTATTTTCTATTATGCATGAATGCAATGAATTGATCATGGATTTAAAGATTTAATATTCTTTATTTTCCACTCTTTCCACTCATTAATAGCATAATCAATGCCACAGAGTCCAAGCGTATACTGAAGGAAGTGGAAAACAAACTGCGGTCTTACCCTTTCAAGTTCAAAAATGCAAGCATCCTGAGTGGACAGGAGGAGGGGGCGTACGGCTGGGTCACGGTCAACTACTTACTTGAAAACTTTGCCAAGGTGAGTTCCGACGTTTTAGTTTTATAACACGATCCTTCCTATTCAACACATGCAAAGTCACAGAGGAAAGTATCCATCTTAAAGTGCTTTAATTCTGTTAAATGAACCCCCCACAAACTTCATAATACACCAGCTTATCGACACATTAACAGCAACAAGTGGACTGCTGTTTTGCAGTAGACTGATGAATTGTGGGATACACTTAACTCACATTTAAAAGGTATTAATTAAATGTGCATCAGGTGTAGGTAAGGTGTACTGGATGTTGGTGAACTACTAATGCTGGATGAAATGTTAGAGGAAGTTATTAGGGTTCATTTGCACCAAACTTTGGAGTATCTCACCATAGAGTAGATGTTGAGATACTTCACTAGATAAGTAAAGAAGACCTGCTCGTAGTGCTAATTCAAAAGTCAGGATGGATGGATATTTATACAGACGATAGACTATGACCCACTGGCCATAGATTCATGTTGGTTTCATGGCGGAAAGGTCCCACACAAAGGGGGTTTGAAACCATCAAGTGTCATGCATGGATGTTTTCTTCTGAGTAAACTTTTATTGTCCTTGATCAACTCATGTTTTTTTGTCCTGACATGTCCTTTCTTGCCACTCAGTATGGCTTTGTCGGGCGTTGGCTGAATCCAGGCAGAGAGACAATTGGAGCTTTGGATTTAGGCGGAGCTTCCACTCAGATTACTTTTGAGACTTCGGAAAAGGTGGAGGATAAGGATAACGAGATGAAGCTGAATCTTTATGGACAAACCTACAGACTATACACCCAGAGCTTCCTGTGCTACGGCCAAGACCAGGTTTTGAGGAAACTGCTGGCTCATCTTATCAAGGTATCGTCACATATCATATAGCAGAATTCTCGTGATTACTGCCTTTAGGATTCTCTTTGACCACCAGAGAGGCCAGAGGTCCAGGTCTGTCTTGCTGCATTATACTTGTGCCCTTTGAATATGAAGCTTGAGCAGAGGTTAGACTGTTTCCCCCTGTTTTTTAGTCTTTGTGCTACTTGTGATATGAATCTATGAAGCTCATCTAACCCCCAGCCAAAATGCAAATAATCATTCCCCAAAATGTCAAAAATATTAAAAGAACCTACTATTTTTTAATTGAGCTTCTTAAAAATGTGAATGTTTACCTGTTCTATGGTTTATTTTATTTGAATTAGACATAGTAGACAGGTGTGTGACATGCTTCACTTTTATCCTTTTTACCTCTTCCAGACTCAAGGTTTGAAAACCCAGCTGCACCATCCCTGCTATCCACCAGGGTTCAACGTAGCCATCAAGCTGGGAAATGATGTCTTTGATTCTCCGTGTACTAAGAATGATAGACCGGCCCAGTTTGACCCTCAGATGTCTGTAACTGTCGTGGGCACAGGAGATTACCAGAGCTGCCTGGACAACGTAAAGAAAATGTTCTCCTTCAACAACTGCTCTTACTCCAAGTGCTCCTTTAATGGCGTCTTCCAGCCCAGCGTGAGAGGAAACTTCATGGTGAGAGGGCCTTTCATACAGAGACACCAAAGAGCTCAAGCCAAGGGGGCAAAATTAAGTCCAGAATAGTTACTAACGTTATGTTCACTTGACATTATTTTACTTTTTGGATTTTTTCCTTGGTGCTTCTCTATGGGCTTGGTGCTGTTGTCTGGGAGGAAGCACTGCTTTATAGGCTGCAATATGATTGGTCTTCTCTGCAAGATGGAAAATAATATGTGTCACATTTTAGCCATGCTAGCAGCATTGGCTCTACCACTGGATGGATTGTTGTTACATACATTCACTGTTTCTTCAGGATGAACTGGAATAACTTTGGTGATCCCATAACATTTCATTTTCCATCATCAGGTCACAATATTTATTTGTCTGATACTTTGGTTTTTTGACCAAATATGTGCAAAGCTAATGAAGGTCCCATCAGCCTCAGCTGTACATTAAGCCTGTAGTATATAAGCATGTTAACACTGTCACATACTGACATTAGCATGGCTGTAGACCATTATACTTGTTACTTGTACTTTGGTGCTGACAGAGCTCTCTGACACACTTTTAGCTTTTTATTTAGGAGAGTTCCACTTCCATTTGGCTTTTGTTCCTTTTGAGTTTGAATGCATTAAATGTACCAAGAGTCACTTTGAACAAAAGCATAAGGGAATCTTACAAATGTTTCCTTCATAGACAGGCATCAACACACGTATTACCTGTATATGACAGAAAATAAATTATTCAGTGTTTTAATGTTTTAATTGAATCATTTTTTATAATTCATAGTTTTTATAATTGATGTAGTATAAACATAACATATTGTTACAGATTGCTACTCACTCAAAACAAAGAGTATTGTAGAGCTATTGTATTTTTGATAAAGGAAATGGCACCATTTGTATTTTAAAGTTGGTTCTTCTTTCAAAAGTAGCAATCTGAGTCATCTCTGCACACTCTGAACACATTGTTGCACAACAGGCTCTGCCACCAACAGGCCCCAGTGCAACTGCACTGCCTGACTGCACTGTCTATATTTACCCCTCTGGTTATGATTAATTATTCAAATGAATTTCAACCTGAACAGCCACGTGTTGTTCAGCTTTAAATTTTTACAGTATGTTTTCAAAGCTGTTTGTCTTAACTCAGGAAGAGTGTGCAACTTTGAATTGACTCAGTGTGTCCTCTCCTCCACAGGCATTCTCTGCATTTTACTTCACTCACACCTACCTTACCAGCCTCACCAACATCCCCATCACGTCACCCAGTCAACTTAAGAAGGCAATCAAAATCGCCTGCAACATGAGCATTTCTGAGGTACTATCGAGCATACAGCTCTCTGAGCCTAGCTGCTAATAATTTAGGATTAAGGATCTTGTGTCTGAAAAAAACAAATAGACTAGTAGACTCTTCTTCTTCTTCTGCTTCAAAACCAATGTTATTTGCTACTAAATATTCTTGCCTTAACCCCAGTGAAGACAGACAAGATTAGGATTAGGATTTGAATAACAAAATTGAGATTAACCAATGTTATTTCCTCTCACAGATGAGTAAAAAGACAAAGCAGCCTGAGAAATTCATGAAGAATGTCTGCACCATCGCTAATTATGTCCAGGTCCTCTTAACGGAGGGCTACAGTTTCAATGAGACCTCCCTTCCTTCCATTTCTTTTCAGAAAAAGGTCAGAAAACAAAGGGAATACATATTTTTGTTTATTATTTGCTGGTATTTCAGTCTGTGTAACAGCAGCAGTGTGTCATCTCTGTGTTTTACAGGCAGGAGGAGCATCTGTAGGCTGGGCTTTGGGTTTCATGCTGAATGGGACTAATATGGTACCAGCAGAGTCACTTGGAGTGATGAAGGCTCTGCCATCAGGTCCCTGGGTTGGCATTCTCTTCCTCTTCATCACCTTCCTCATCATTGCAGTGGGGTACCTAGTGATGGTCTGCAAAAAGGGGAGAGATAAAGAAGGCATGGTGTGACCTTAATCTAATCCTAACCCTCGTCCAATTCATATTGCGCACGCGCATGTGTGTACATGTAAAAAAGATCAACATGTCCTGCACAATTTTCTTTGCAAATCCACAAACCTCATGCTTGCATGTGAAAACTTGCATTAATGTGTGTAAAATTAAACTCAGGAATAAACCGTGTTTTTATGTAAATGTTTCAGTTTCATGTTGTCTTACAGCAACTCAATACATCACTGTCTCACAAATCATTTACATTACACAGCTGTGGTCAGAGTTATCTGTGGAGGAGTTCTCTGGACAAAGTTTTTAATTTATCAATTTGAATTATCTGTAGTAATCTGTATCTGTAGAAAAGTCACATTTAGGCCTTTTATGGCTCCTGGTATATGTAGGATTATTTAGGTGCAGATGAAAACTTTATTTAGAGATTCTCTCATATAACTGTCTCTATAATGTTGTTGACAAAGTGACTAATTGATCACCAGTGTTGGGAGTAACGGCGTTTAAGTATAACGGCGTTACTAACGGCGTTATTTTTTCATTAACGGAGTAATCTAATTAATTACTTTTCCCATCGTTGCAACGCCGTTATCATTACTGAGAATGTAAAGTGGCGCGTTACTACAATTTGGTTGAATGAAGCGCGAGGTGTCAAGCTTTGGCTACATCAGCTGCCTGGAGAGAGCAGGAGTGGGGATGATGATGACGCAAATGCGTTGCAAATGCGATGATGATTGGCTGGGTGGGCGGATGCCCTGCTCACGCTGTCTCACTGCACGCTCTGACTTCCACCTATGAATACCTCTGAACACACAGGACAGCGACAATGGCAACGAGCCAGGGTAATTCAAAGGTAGCGTTCTCCAACTGAAAGTACCGGCACTACTTCTCCCTCTTTGAAATTAAAGGCAAGAATGTATATGTATCATGCACGCTATGCCCAGGAAAAAAGATTTTATCCACGTCTACCGCAAACAGATATGTTGTTTTTATTTCATATCATATGGCAGGCTGCAATCTAAGTTCAAATAAATACCAAATGTTCTAAAATACTGTATATAGTGTTGTTATTCTTCAATCAGTTAATATAAACATCTTTGACGTTAAAGATGTTATAAAACATAAAAAATAACGTCACAGTTACTTTGCTGAGTAACTAATTACTTTTAGTGTGGTAACTGAGTTACTAACTCAATTACTTTTTGGCAGAAGTAATTTGTAACTGTAACTAATTACTTTTTTAAAGTAAGATGACCAACACTGTTGATCACCAGTAAATGTGATAAGTACAGTCAGACTTAAAGGTCCAGTGTGTAGAATTTAATTGTATTTAGTGGTGTGATTCCTGCAATGCAATCTCCTCACATCACCCTCACCTTCCTAGTGTAAAGGAGAAACAACACTTGAAAGGCCTTGTCTAGAGTCAGTAGCTATTTAGTTTGTCTGTTCTGGGCTACTGTAGAAACACGTTTCAACATGGCGGCCTCCATGAAAGAGGAGCCGCTCCCACTGTAGATATGAAAGGATCATTTTTAAGTAACAAAAATATAAAGATTCTTATTTTCAGGTGATTATACATGCATGAAAACATAGTTATGAATATTATACCATGTCTGCCTTATTCTAAAAATAAAGTCCCCAAATCTTACACACTGCACCTTTAAAGTCATTTGAACGCAGAAAACAATAAAAAATTAGAAAGACTTTCATAATTAAATTCCGTAAACATAAATACTCCTAATAAGTGAGTGATACATTTAAATTTGCCGCCATTACAGCAAACCAAACAAAGTCAGCTCTGTGCTCTGTTTCCCGCAAAGCAGCACGGAACCCTTTTCGTCACTAATTGTTTCCGACGGACTGTTTACAAAGTTGCACTACAGGAAGTTTGATTTGACAGTGTATAATATTAATGTGTCGGTTTGTTTTGTAGCACGCTCTCATGTTCAAATAATTTATCCACGCATAAATCTTGAAGTTGATGATTAGACAGACGGGACGATGTTCGCGGGGCTGCCTGAGCTCGGGATATCTAACGGAGAGGACCTCAAAGAAACTCTCACCAACTGCACAGAGCCTCTGAAAGCCATCGACCAGTTCCAGGTAAATTATAAACCATGCTGTGTGTACACGTACATGTCTCTCATATACACCTGAGAGCGTCATAAACTGCCCTGTAAACCACGTACAGGTACACTGCGCGCCGTCTGCTGTCTGTTTGACCTCACACTGCTGTAATGAATGGCAGAATTAAAACGTGGACGCAATATACAACACGTCACTAGTCTGTAGAGCACGTGTAGCTCCTAAAAGTGTTGATATATTGTGATATTTGCACGGCATGAATGCAGCGTTCATAAGTTCATAAGCAGGCTGGTTAAATTTGGAGCCAACCGGATGCTGCTGGATGCGCGAGCTTCGGTGTATCGATACAGCAGTCTCGTGCAGACGAGCAGACGAAGAGCGCGAACTCAGATGTGTGTGAGTGTCGTCACAAGTGAGAGGTTTGGATATGAATATGAGTATGATTCATTTTCTTCAGTCTGATACTGATGCACATGTTGACTCCACATGTTGAGTGTCAGTGGTACACACACATTTTAGTGCTTAATTAAGCACTAATTAATGACTGATTTAGCATTCATTTTAGTGCTAAAGTGCGTCAAGAAGAACACGTAGAGAGATGTACACACATTGCATCTGACTGTTATGAAACTATAATAACTCTCTTACACACAGCTACACTTTATTTATACTTATTAGTAATGTGCTTATTAATACATGAACTAACAGGAGCAAAGATAAGGACTCACAGAATAGTTTTTAATCAGGACAAACTTTAGATAATAAATAACAATAATGTGTAATAAGTTCATATTTCACAGAGGGTGCTCTTACTACTATTTTAATTGTCTAATCTCTAGGAAGTATTTGTGCTTTTGTTCTCATGTTTGGCTGTCATAAGAGAGTCTAAAGAGGGGAATATTACTTATAAGATGATTGATTCAAGTATCCTTGATACTATTTATTATATTTATCTTTCTTGATTGAAAAGTAGAACGTGATTTTTAATTTAGTCCCCGAATGTCTCAGTCCAAATATTCAATATAAACACAACTATGAACACATTTATAGATGAGCTGGTGTTTAACTTGTTTATGGATAGGGGCATGATTTGAATCTTATTTCTAATATTTGTTAAATTGTATAAAATCAAATAGTTTATGTGACTTTTGTCTTCTTTTTTTTTCTTTTTTCTTTTTTTAACCTCCACCTGGTAGTTAAACGTGTGGTGCATTCAGCTCTGCTCTGCAGGAGGACACTAACATTTGCTATAATGCTGTCAGATGGGCGAGATGCTCAGGTTGCAGCCTCATAAAGAATTAGACAGTTGTGTATTGTCTTTGTGACTGCAGAGGAAATAAAGTTCCTATTTATGAACGTCATCACAATATCTGGCTACCATCCTTCATCAGCAGGGTGGTACGGACCACTATGCTGGTTACCAGCTACAAACCAGGTTAAACTAGTCTAAAGAGTTCCAGGTGAATATGAAAATTTCAATTATTGTTATTCCTTAAAGTAATTTGAGTCAAAATGAACCAGAAGCAGCCTTAAATAAAGTGATGCTTGGTTTCCTCAGCAATTTGACTTGTGTGTTAAATGTCTTCAGTCGTGTTTTACCTGATATCTGTCGTTGCTAATAAGCAACATTTATTCGGTTGGCTCCAAATCAACCTGTAGCAGCTAAGATTAACCTCTTGATGATGTGACTGCAGATGGAAAATGGCATCCTGCTGCCGACCCTACAGTCTGCTCTGCCCTTCCTCGACCTCCATGGAACGCCTCGGCTGGAGTTCCACCAGTCTGTCTTTGACGAGCTTCGAGATAAGCTGATGGAGCGGGTCGCCACCATTGCAGAGGGCAAGGAAGAGGACAGGTGTGTCATGGGTTGTTTTGATCTTTGAGTCATATTTTCTGAAGGAGCTTGGATGCTATTGTGTTTTTTTTTTTCTGTGCCTCTGCTTACAGATACGGGAAGCTTGAAGAGCTGCTGGAGAAGAGCTTTCCTCTTGTCAAAATGCCGTCCATTCAGCCAGTAGTAATGCAGGTGCTGAAGCATCTACCTAAGGCAAGTGTTTTTAGGGTGATTCCTTTCCTAAAGTAAAGTAATATATCACAAGGAGGGTATGTGCTGTGTGTACATTTAATCAGTACTGCTCATCACGCACTTTGTTTACTGTAGAATGTTAACATGTGTACAGTCACAGAACAGTCACTGATACAGTTATGGAGGTCAAACCTGCATCATGCTTTACAAGCCTCCTGATCAGGGTTGAGTGAGACATTGCCCTGCTTTGTGGACCAGCTCTGTATTCACAAAATACTTTATCTTCCTATGAGGAGACCAGCTGACCGAACAAATCTTATCTGTTGATGGGGTTCATAAAATGACCATTTTACCTGGTAATTAATGGTAACCATAAAACCAGCTTTAATTGGTTTCACACATTTCTCCATACTGAGTTCTCTCTCTTAACATAGACACTAAATACATCCTTAAAAATGCATTAATGAATTCATAAATAAATAATGTATTTAAAGATCTATTTCAAAATATAATGGGGCCAGATTTATGGGCCTCTATGTACAGAACATGGCAGAAATGGAAAATAATATTCATAACCGTTTTTATTTGTGTATAATCATCATGATTGATACTAATCACAAAAATGAAAAATCGTTCATAATGAAGTCATTTTCTTTCACATTTATATTGCCTGCTTGAAACAAAACGATAAGCACACATGGAGAGAAGTACCTAAGATGTGTTTTTGTGCTCCATCTTCTGAACATTGTAGTTTCACCACAGACCACTTCAATAGCATTCACTGTCACATAAGTTACATAGTTTGGTGTAAGAGCAGTCGGATTCTCTGAGCGCCGCAGACATCTTTTCATAACTTCTCCTTCACACCTTTCCTTATTTGGTGTACTTCAGAGGGAGTTTAACACTATAGAAGTGTGTCAGGCCATTGTATGCCTGTTGTCGTTACTGTTTTAGTCAACCTTTCTTGGCATGGACTCTGCGGGTGATGCGGAACATGCAACTGCCACTTGAAATCTAAGATAGGTGACAGTCTCTCTGAGTGAACTGTGACATAAAAGCTGGACCTTTGTTGCTATGTATTCCCTATTGCACCCCAAATCTTGGGATTACCTCTTTTGGTGATCACATTGACATTTTAGAACTGTTCTAGCATCTTCTGTTCTTGTTGCAAAGCGTTCTACACACTCTGAGTCAGTTATGACTAACTACGTAATAGTCCCTAAATGGTCATTAGTCTACAAACAAGGAAATATGTTTGTCCCTTGTGTCCCGACTACAATACATTCTTAATGTAACTAAATAAGTAATAATAATAGAATAATGCCAGTAAGGGAATAAATAGTCTCAGGTAGATTGTGCACAGTTTCATGCAATATGAATTTAATTGTTCAAACTGTCTCTTGGCCCCTCCTGCAGGTGCCAGAGAAGAAACTGAAGTTGGTGATGGCTGACAAGGAGCTGTACAAGGTGTGTGCTGTGGAGGTGAAAAGGCAGATCTGGCAGGACAACCAGGCTCTGTTTGGGGATGAAGTCTCGCCCCTCCTGAAGCAGTACATTGTGGAGAAGGAAGCAGCTCTGTTCAGCAGCGACCTCTCCATCCTGCACAATTTCTTCAGCCCGTCTCCCAAAACACGACGCCAAGGCGAGGTGAGTCACAGTCATCGGGATAGAGGTCTAACAAACGGCAACCAAAGTCTCAGAAACATATGGAATGATGGATTTGTTGTTGCAGGTGGTCCTAAAGCTGACCCAGATGATTGGAAAGAACGTAAAGCTGTACGACATGGTGCTGCAGTTTTTACGAACACTTTTCCTGCGAACACGAAATGTCCACTACTGCACGCTGAGAGCAGAGCTGCTGATGTCTCTGCACGACCTGGACATCAGTGAGATCTGCACCGTCGACCCCTGCCATAAGGTAAGGACACAAACAAGTGATAATGAAACAGTCACCCAAGAACCCCAAACCCCACGTATTTCCTGTGTCTTACGTGTTTCTCGTGTGCGCTGTGACAGTTCACTTGGTGTTTAGACGCCTGCATCCGTGAGAAGTTTGTGGACGGCAAGCGAGCCAGAGAGCTGCAGGGTTTCCTGGATGGAGTGAAGAAAGGACAGGAGCAAGTCCTCGGGTAACGGATGATTTGAATTCATGAACAGAGCTGCTCAACTGCAATGAATGGATGAATTCATTTTTGGTGCGTTGCAGGGACCTGTCCATGATCCTGTGTGACCCGTTTGCTTGTAACACCCTGGTCCTGAGTATCATGAGGAACCTGCAAGAGCTGCTGAGTCAGGACGCTTTACCCAGGGTAAGCATACTGTGCCACATGATGATGGTGGTGGTGGTGGTGGTGGTGTCATGGTATTCTAATCATCGACAGCTGGTGGCGGTGTTGTAGCAAGAAAGTGACGGAGCAAACAGTCACTGTAAAGGGCAGCATTGCAGTGAATAATGAATTTCTAGTTTTGGTTGTGCGACCAGGCAGAAACTAGTGTTTAATAACCCAACACACTGCAACATAACTGAGATACGTTGAGTTATTGATTATATAAACCGAGAATCTTTTCACAGAGTGTAGTGGCTGTTTTAACAGAAGCTCCAGGAATATCTGCTGAGTGTATCTTATTTTGACTCGTGTCCATAAACTTAATTCAGTCTTCTTGTGGAAACAAACCGTAATCACGAAGAAACGAGGAAGGTAAACTTGAACATTAACAACTCCAAGCATTACTGAAATAATCCAAAATTATTCCCACAGCTCGACACATAGATAACCAATTATACGGTCAAAAACTTGTGCCGGTCCATGTCTCAGCTACTTTCTTAGCTCATTGTAGTACCAATTTACCTACATATGTTTCTACGCCCATGCACACTCAAACCTGCCTCACGGTATTACCGAACCTGTCACAAAATGTAATGAACTGACTTCCAATGTTATCCACTATTCTACATATACATTGTCTTTGCACAGAAATACTAGCAGAACATAACTAACATGTCATAATAAGTAGTAGTCAAGCAAAATTCTTAACTAATTATCAAAAAATAACATAAACGCTGATAACTGATTAAATATAAGTCATCAGTCAGTGAATATTAAGTTAAAGGTTGACTTACATACTAAACATAAGTATTTGATTGATTATTGTTTTTGCATAAAACCTCCTCAGCCAACAATCAAAAGTCCAAACACAATATTTCCATGTTCTTTACAGTCTGTGTCTATTTACATATTTCCATCTCTGTTGTTTAAGCTAGTCATGTCATGTACATGTCACCATCTGTCTATGTAGTGTCACTGGATTATTTGTTTTTCAAATGACAGCTACTGTGAATGTGTTTTCACTATAGATACACGCACACACACACACACTAACACACACACACGCATACATACACCATTGTATCACCAGAATGTTAAGTGGTTGTATGTGTGTTTGTGAACAGGACAGCCCAGATCTGATGCTGCTGCTGAGGATGCTGTCACTGGGTCAGGGTGCATGGGACATGATTGACAGCCAGGTCTTTAAAGAGCCTCGTCTGGTACGTACAGTGTGTCACTTCCTGTGTGTCACTGCTGAAAGGTGTGTGTGTGAAAGGTTCCACGGCCAAATCTTTTCATCGTCACAGCATTCAAACTTATTTAAAAAGTATGGCTGCGGGTGGTTGATTTGTATTCTCATGCACCTGCTCTCAGGATTTGGAGGTGGTGACCCGCTTCCTGCCCGCCATGATGTCAGTGGTTGTCGATGATCACACCTTCACTGTGGAACAGAAGCTTCCCAACGAAGAGAAGAGTTCACTGACGTACCCAACCACTCTGCCGGACGCCTTCAACAGGTTAAGTGCTGCAGCAGACATAATATAACACTTAAGGGAAAGTTGTTTTCGTGAACAGTGTTGTGTATAGTTACTTTGGAAAGTAGTTAATTAGGTTACAACGTTACCATCAATTAAAAGTAATCTGTTACGTTACAGCGTTACCTATGAATAAAAGTAACGCGTTAGAGTACTCATGCGTTACCAAAAATTAAAAGCCGTTTGCAGCGCCTCGCACATGCTGCAACTTAACTGACACAGACACACAGCCTCCTTTAAATGCACCGAGAAGTCCTGCTTGGATACAAGATGTTTTTTTAAATTGGAAGTGGAATTTTTTGCGGTCGACAGAAGCTTTTCACCAACGCAGAGGGTGCATTTTACCGTTATGTTGTTCTCGTCCTTTTCGCTGGCGAATTGAAAATAACGTGCGTACTTCCACGATTCAAAAGTTGTCCTCTCTGCCATCTTGCCGGCGGTTCGAATACACTCACACACACACACACACACACACACACACACACACACACAGACACACAGGTAACGTAGGTCAGCAGGGCACAGACGCATCATCAGCGCTGCGCCTCCGCTGACACATCCGCAGGTGGCACAGTACTGAGTACAATTTTTCTTTCTTATCCGGAGAAATTCTTAAAGCAACAGATTACTTTTTAAAAAAAATAACGAAGTTACTGATTGCTTAACGCACGAAACTAACGCGTTACACGTTACACGAAAAAAGTAATTAGAGTACTCTAACGCGTTACTTTGTAACGCGTTACTCACAACACTGTTCGTGAATATGGGCATCTCTGAGTTTGAGACAGGAATAGTGAGAGGATTGGGTCAGCGAGTTAACCACAACGTGCTGTGAAACGCTTTGCCAGTAAAGTTTGCAAAGTGTTAGGACTGGTGTTACAAGAAAAATCACACTCTACAAAACGCGATGCCGCAAACGCAGTGTCAGCACAGGAACTGTAGTATCTGCAGCTGTGGAGTCACGTGATTTGAATTGAGTTGAGGAGCTGTGGCTACAGAGTACTGCACAAATCTGAAAGTGGTGGTTTGGCTCTGCAGTGTTTCATCCGCCTCATCAAATAGGTCCGGATGGTCACAGCATCTAAAGAGTAGAATGAACTGAATGTAATATCATCCAAAGGTTTTTATAATAGACCAATAGTAATAACAATAATAATAATAATAATAACTTTATTTATATAGCACCTTTAAAAAAAACAGAGTTTTACAAAGTGCTTTACAGAGCAGTAGACCCAACAAATTGACAGAATCAAAGAAAAGAAATGATAAAAGGACAATTAATAAACATAGAAAATGAATAGATACAAATTAAAAATAGAGTAAAGAGATAAAAAAAATAAAAATGAAAAAAGTATTCCTGTATCCCACAAATGTAACAATCCAATTACTCTAAAACGCATAACAATAATAATCTAAATATGATTAAATATATCTCATATGATATTCATGCTTGCTGCTGTTGGTGTCTGATAGCAACTATGGGCTTAAAATTAATTCATAACCAAAAAATTACACCCACATAAGTTGGGAAAGTGCGACAACAAACAACAAACCTCGACTGAGATGACTTCTATTAAACTTACTATTATTATTAAACTTACTCAAATCAGTCATTTTTCTGACTTAAAGGAGGTCAAGCTATTTATTAAAGCATCACAACCAAGATATACAGTAGGACTATGAATATGTTTATTGACACTTTGGTTTAGTTCATGTATAAACCTCACTTCAGTGTTTTTTACTGTGACTGATAACAATCATTGGTAATATACGAGTCAGAGGAAACGCTGATGTATGTCTGTCAGGAGGCCGTCACGAGTTGAAGTTATGTTATGTTATGTTTTCTGAGACACGCGTCTTATCTCATTAAGTATATGATGATGATGTTACCAACTTGACATCCTATATTGGACCGCTGTTTATCAGCTGGTTTCCGGAGACTACTTATCTGGATCATGGCACGACTCTGAGACAGCCCGAAGCTAGTGACTTTTCAAACATCTCTGGACTACAAACTCTTTATACACTCCGTCAGTTAACAATGTTGTGATTGTGGCCCTCAGGTTCCTCCAGGAGAACAGAGTGGCCTGTGAAATGGGTCTGTACTATGTCCTCCACATTGCCAAACTGAGGAACAAGAATGCCTTACAGAGGTTACTACCAGCCCTGGGTGAGTACCACTCTTCCCCTGAAGTCCTAATATAACCATTTATTGACCAAAAGTTTCTTGATGCACTGTTTGTTTCTTCATTGTATTTTCACGTTTTGTTCAGGGCTCCCAGATAACTTGTTTTTGTTATTAAAGAGTGTCAAAGTAAGTGTGTGTGCTGTGTCTGTGCTGTTCCCTCACAGTGGAGACCTATAATGACATGGCCTTTGGCGACATCTTCCTGCACCTGCTGACCGGACACCTCACCCTGCTCTCTGATGAGTTTGGATCAGAAGACTTTTGTTCTGTTGTCTTTGACGGCTTCCTTCTTACTTCTTTTTCCAGGTGGGTTGATTCGTGCCCATAGTCAGCGTACTCTGCTTCATAAACATCATTTTAGTGCGTTATCAAACACAAAGCAGACTGTCCATTTCCCCCCTGACTGATCCGCACACAGGGCATTGAGCTGGCTGTGCTGCTTTGTAAACACGATGGTGCTAAATGTTGCTCCTAACATTATTTTGCTGCACTGAATCCGTTCTTGTGTCTTTTCCAGTAAAGAGAACGTCCACAGACACACCCTCCGGATGTTGGTGCATCTACATCACAAGGTGCTGCCATCCTACATGGAAACCTTGATGAAAACTCTTGAACCTCCAAAACAGGTTGGCTTCATTTTTTACCTCCAGCTTGGTGCTCAGAAATAGACCAGAGCTAGATATAGATATAGATATATAGATGGCGAGAGATACATTAGGACTGCACTGTTGGCAGTTAGTAAGAAGTGTGAAATTACAACATGTTTACAGGAAACTGTGTGTGCCTCAGCATCAGATAAAGCCAACGTAGGTAACGACTGATAGAGACATAAAATACATAATACAGTCCAATTATTTATTTTTTATGCAAAGCAGATGAATACGTAATACAAAGATTTTTCATGTGTCGTGTGTGCGCTCACTCTTTGTGCCGTGCTGTGTCTGGTGACCACAGAGCAGCGAGCCGGTGAAGGAGCTGTACACCCAGCTGACAGAGAAGCTGGAGGCCCAGAAGAAGAGCCCTCCGCCACCAGAAGAAACTCCATCCCTGGATCTGGGGCTGCACCCGGTGACCGTCCCCACCACCGCCTCCACCCCAACCACGCCTATCTGAGGCACAGCAGAAACCAAGAGAGAAACCAGAGTTGTCTAACAGTGACTGACTGTAAATAGAGCCACCAGTGAACTTTCAAAAAGAGCGGACATTTTACATTATTGTTTGATTTTTTTTTTTTTTTTCATGGAAGTTTATTTTCTTTAGATGTTTGTCTCTGTGAGGGTCTTCTAGCTCTGACAGTGTAGTTCAACAGCCAACAATTTTCCTCCAAGGGAGGGGTGGGTGGGTGGGTGGGGGTGTATTATTACTTTTCTAAATTTTGTGCTCTTGCATTTAATGTCCAAATATACAGTATTTTCATATGCAATTGGGCTATCAGTGTGTTACATTTTAATGTGTCAGTAGTGCAACAAACCTGTAAATAAATCAATATTTAGAAATACAGAGTGGTATGATGTGTTCCAGGCATCTTATGCAGCATGTGATCATTGGGTGACTCCCCTACACAACACAAATATGAGAAGTGTGAAAGAGAAACAGTGTCTCTTATTGGGCTGACATACTGAGGACGACTTCAACACTGGTAAGACCTTTTCAGATTCTTTCTGCGCGAGCAATCAATGCTACGGACGAGGTTTTAAACACTTTTAACTGCCATTACCTGGTCTATATGTTGCGCATATATCGATATTTCACATCCCTAAAAATACTTTGTGGTCCTGATAATTTGGAGGATACAAAAAATAGTTGGATGTAATATTTTACAGGTTTTAAAGAATTGTGTTGCCATGTATGTATATGTTATAACATGACAGGAAACCTCACTTTGCTTAGCAAGTTACTATCTATAAATCCGTACTAGTGTATATATAGATATGAAACATCAATATCACATCTCTTATCTGTTTATTACCCAGTTCCTCAGCAGTACAAAGAGTAGGAACAGATTTTTCTTCAAAGAGTGATCAAACAGAACATGATCACAATAAGTCTAGATGCTATAGGTTGGAGATAAACATCCAAGGGGTAAATAAATATGTAGAATCACAAAAGTAGTAATTATTTCACTGGATTGAATTTTATTATACACACTGTGTTCAGCCCACATCCTGTGTATCTCATCCATGGTCCTAAATCATCCCATGATGCAGATTTTAAACACACCTCCATGGTGTCATTATTGCACATTGTATATTTGGCAACACTACTGACTCTCATGTATCCTGCTTACTGCCATGTAGTCAACTCAAAAAACATCATAATGATACTAAAAGTGTATAGATCACTCCATATAGATAGAGTTTATGCAACTTTAGTCAACAATTACTTTAATATTAATAAATGTAATATATATAATAACTATAAAACAAGAACATTATGTATAAAATTATGTTCCTGGTCATTAGCTGCTTTTTTAAAGAAGATTATTAGTCCAAATAGAAATTTCATAATGACAAAACAGGGTGGATAATACTCAGTGTCAGCACTGGGTGTGAAAGTGTCATTTGGATAGTTTAGTTCCCGTTATATTTATTTTAAATAGGAACTCACTCATTTCACACATCAGTTTACTTATCAAGTTAAATACGACTCAGCCTGTCAGAACAGTTCTGTGTTCTGATGAAGCTTTGCCTTCCACATGACAAATCTTTACCAGAAAACATCACTTTAGGGAAGTGTTTCAAAAAGCTGTTTGTGTATTCATAGACACGACGGTGGAAATACATACTTGTACTAAATAAATACTGAAAATTGTTGAAATCATAGCACTGGGGGCTGAGAAACCCATATTTCTATAAGTCAAGCCCCAAAAACAGGATCCTTATATTTCCTATAATGCCATCAACCCACAATGTTATATGTATAATAAATGATCCTGGAAGGACATTTGAAGAAGGAGGAGAAGAAACAGTTTTACTAATCAACATTAAACTACAGCCTGAAATATCAGCCTCACACTCACGTGCAAAGAAACACATCCATTCAGGAAGCTGCTGTCCCGTTCATCAAGCGTCCTCATGCCCTCCACATGCACACAGAGATGTCAGAGGAAACTCTGATGTATGTCTGTCAGGAGGCCAAACTGGAAAGATGGACTTTCACATCTTAAAAAATTGCTGAGAAGCACTTGACTAAAACTGAAAAAAGAAGTCTGGTGTCTGGGACAGTGGGCAACTCCACCTGTGGCAGCTACTGTACACATGTTTTACAGGGCACAAATGAACACCAGCCAAAGAAACAATGGTAATCTATAAAACAACACATGAGGAATAAGTAATCTAGGTCTATTTATACAGTACATACAGCTCATGAGTGCTCACTGAAGGTATGGATGAGTATGAAAATTATTTGATTCATATGCCGTCGCCTTCAGTCACGAGAGCTCAACCTAACTGAACATCTATGGAAGCTTCTGCAGTGACACCTAAACACCAAATGAGGGAGCATCTATTGGAAGAATGCTGCTCTGCACACATTCTATGTCAATCAATCAATCAATCAATCAATCAATCAATTAAACTTGTATAGCACCTTTCGTACAGGTTAGTGCAATTCAAAGTGCTTTACAGGTGACTGATAAGCTCATAATAGCACAGTATGAATGTAAATAGTAAAGCAATTTGAGGCTAATAGACATGGGAAATAAATATGTAATAATCAAGCAATAAAATAGATAAAAGACAATAATCAATAAAATTGATACGGGGGAGAAACATTCTGAGGGCTTGTGGGGGAACAACTCCTTATAGAGACTCTAATTTGTCACCCATCCGTCTATAGACATGTAGAAAACAATCTTTTTAAAGGTTTTATGGTTGATTGGGTTTCCGCACAGTCTGCCACAGGACTTTGAAAATGTCAGATAACCTCACTTTGGGGGAAGTAATTCAATAGGGTGTGTGGTGAGTGTGTATTAATAGACACACAGGAGCAAATAATCCATCTCAGTTCCTTAACTGTACTAAGAACAGAAAGTTTAGAGGACCCAAAGTGCCAACACAGCCATATACTGAATTCAGTTAAAACAGTTTATTGGTGTCAGGGTGAATGTGCAGTGGCAGGTGGAGATCCTGCTGAGAGAGAATCCGAGAGTTGGGCTTGTGGTGGCAAGAGTCCAAAAACAGGAACAGAGATGAGACGGGGCTGGAGGTGGCTGGTGGATAGCAGGGGAATATCCTGAAGCACAGAGAGAGCGAGGTTAACAAGGTTCAGAAAGATGCCCAGAGCAGGATGTAGCATTTATTACCACAGGGAGACTGAACAACATGGCAGAGTCTGGGAGGTGGAGCTGGTCTTTTGTACTGCATGGTTTGATGATGAGAGGTAGGTGGTCAGGTGATCAGGCAGGTGAGAAAGGGAAACCAGAGGGCACGCCCAGCAACACACAAACAACAGAGAGACAGACACAAACACAGGGAACCAGGAGGCAGACAGCCACCTCGCAACAGAAGACCAAAGACTACCTGATCCTAGTATGGACAAAATAACACTGTGCAATATAAAGAAATAACTCAACATGCAGTTGATTGTACATGCTGCTGCCTGAGGAAAGGTCTGATAGTGTTTAAAAGTGAGATGGTGTATCCTCTAGAGGGCATGAATATATTAACAAGCCATGCCAATCTGCCCTTTAGATTTTGGTATTTCTTCTGTCGAGGTAAAAATTTTGGTGCTACCAAAGGAACATTTCAAGGTTTCTTTAAATGTAAGTGGAACCTAAAAAATCACACAGTACCGCCATTTCGTATCACTTCCTTCATTTTAAGGAATTCTATTTGAATCACTTCTGTATCTGAACGTGAATGACAAAGGTGACCATTCACAGATCTGGAAGCAGTGTAAAGACCCCAGTTTGGTCGAGGGGAGTTACTTAAAACTAGATTCTACTACTACTATTACTACTACTACTAATAATAATAGATAGATATAGATAGATAGCTATCTATTACCAACCTGCAATAAGAAACTAAAGTTTTTGGTCACTTGGGGGCAGCAGACACAAGTTGATCACCTTTATTCTGAACTTCTTTCCTCATCCAACAGTTACTCAACAACACAATAAATTATCTAGAGTACTTTACATTTTCAAGCCCTCGAAAAGAAATGGTAACCCCAAATGTAGGCTGTATAAAAAAATAAAATGTATGCATGTATGTATGATATTGAAGTGCACAGTTCTGTTCTTTTCCCACAGGTGTAAGAAACGAAAGAAGATGAAGCCTCTGGTAGTTTCCTCACAGCTTGGGAACAGCAGCAATGACTCTGGATCATGCCTGGCGGAGAACCAACATGTGTCCATCACCACCCTCCTGTGCCTGGTATTCTTCCTGGGCTTCGTCCTCAACACCTTCAGCCTCTGGGTGTTCTGCTGCCGTTTGCCCAACTGGACCACTGGAACCACACTGCAGTTCCACCTGGCCCTCAGCGACGCCATCGCCACCCCGGTCACTCCCATGATGGCGGTCTACTTTGCCATGGGCAACGACTGGCCTTTTGGTCGGTTCTTGTGCCAAGTCAAGATTGCGCTTCTTAGTTCACATTTCTACGGCAGCACCATATTCCTCACTCTCATCAGCATCCATCGATACACAGCGGTGGTGCACTTCAACAGAAGCTCCTGCATGAAACAGAAGAGCTTCATCAGGAAGCTGTGTGCAGGAGTTTGGTCTCTGCTGCTGATCCAGTCTCTGATCTACGCCATTATGCTCCCTCCAACTAAAGAGGGCAAACACAGTCAGTGCCTCACCATCCATCAGAAGAACCTGACAAACACCTACTTTGTCATTAACTTTATCCTGTTCATCTTTGGGTTTCTACTCCCTTTCCTTGTGTCAGCTGTTTGCTATACCCGCCTGGCGAGCACTTTAACTCGCCTCAACATTAGCACAGCTAAAGGTCTGAAAGTCAAGGTGAAGTCTCAGAGGATGATAGGCATGTGTCTGCTGATATTTGGGCTGTGCTTCCTGCCTCTGAACGTGGTACGAACTGTGGGAGTGGTACTGAAGAAATACTACCCAGGACGCTGCCACGTTCTCACTCAGGTGGAGACAGCATATTATGCATCCTGGATTTTAGCAGGAGTGAACAGCTGCCTGGATCCACTGCTGTACTGTTTTGGGTCGCAAAATTTCCGAGATGCATTCCAATCTCTCAGGATTGGGCAGAGAGAAAGTCCAAATAGAAGTGATTCAGAAATGACTGCAAATCACACATGACATGACATGAAGTCATGACTGATACTAGAGGCCCGGGATTTAGTGTTAACTCTGCCTTAAGAAAACTATACAAAAATTCTTGGTTGGTTTACAGTTGGAGGACTTGTGAAGAGGATTTCTTGACAGCGTTTTACAGACTGACACCCTCAATTTGACCAGTTCAGTATGTTGTAGCATTACCTACCATTGATACCTGTCTCTTATTTATTTGCTCAGTATTTCTTCATCTTAGGGTCACAATATTTCTGGATAGGTACCTGAAAAATTTCTCGTATCCACTTTTAAAAGAATAGAAAAGACATTTTGGGAAATATGCTTTATGTTGAGAATTAAATTAAAAGATTGATATCCCTTTCTTGCATGTGATGCTACAACCAGCAGTGTAAAGCTACATAAAGACTTGAAGCTGCCTATCTTACCAAAGGTAACAAAATCCACCTCTTAAGCTCACCAATTAACATGTTATATCTCGTTTGTTTAATCCAACACTTAATTTTCTCATCTCAAGAAAGAAAGTGTTGAATTATTTCTTTAAGTTTCCAGTAAATGTATAAATGTAATTTGTTTTAGTTTTTCCAAGTTGAATCACGCACAGTTCTAAGGTCGCTTTCATTTACCCATACAAATATCAACTATTGACTGACTACTGACTGTAGGCTGTAGGGTTTGAAGTACGTCAGAGCACAGATCAGATTCATAACCTGATCCATGTGTATGGACGGCTTATGAGCCAATTGTCCCCTGGGCACAGGCGCATAAAAGTCTTATTCTCTGAAGGCTGTGTATTTGCTTTGCTAATTTTAACTGAGGCTTATGGCAGCGTTAATGTACAATGTAAAGCTGTATTATGTGGCAAAAAGTAAATTAAAGTATAATCACAAATACTGGATTGGACTGGTATCTTCACTCAACTCATACACTCACTTTTAAAGGATTCGACATCTATGAGTGTACAGCCATGCTGGTGAGTCTGTGGGGCTCCTTTGAGCTTGAGGGCTATCATGAGCGTGCTAGGACATCAGACAACCTTTCAGCTGTTAATAGTTTCACCATTTCCCCAGTTCACATTGAGCAAGAAGAGGAGTAAGTCCTGGACAGTTCACCAGTTTATCAGACTCACATTCACATACAAGCTCCTCAAAGAAAGGCCCCAGCCGGCCTTCTTGCTGTGCTATACCTGTGCTATACCTGTGTAAGCATGATGGGGAAGGCGTATTTTAACAATACAGTCAGGTGAGTCAGTCCCAAGGAGCTACCTCAGATTTCAACATCCAATACGGCAAAAAAAACAAAACATGATGTCATGAATCATAAAAGATCCTACTGTATCTCTGTGTAATGAATGTGTCATGATTTATTGTTATTTTATTTTCCATACACCTGATTATCTTTTGATGTGTATTTTTATACACCTGATCTCGTCTCAGAGATGCCGTGACGTCACGCCAAGTGGGCGGGGCCGTAGAGTCGTAAATGTGCGTGTTGTTGGTGGTGCGCACAGGTGATCGTCAGTCAGTCAGTCAGGCTCGCTGTGGATCGGGGGCGAACATGGGCAAACTTCAGGAGTTTGAGATCACGTTTGACAAAAACAAAGTGGTGTACAGTCCGGGAGAGTCTATCTCTGGAACCGTGACGGTCAAACTGGGTCAGTCGCTGCAGTGTAAAGGTAAGAGTTCGCTAAAAGTACGCGTATTTCGCCGACGTTTGCGCACCTGGTGGGTAAACGTCGCCGTCTCTAAACAAGGAAGTAACGCTTGGAGATTTAGTCAGGGTTGCATGGAGTGTCATTCAGGCCTCTCACTTTGGAAATAGATTGTCTTATTTGAAAAATCGATGTAAAGTCGATGTTCCCACAGCATGAGTGCAGTGAAGGCCTCCTCTAACATTAATCCTGGATTTCCGTGAGAGATTTTAATGAGACCTAATTGTAAAATGTGGGTGTTGTTCCTTCTTGTATGTACTGAGGTCATTAGTCTCCCCTTCACACAGAAATATTTGAATATTTGTGATCGGTTCAGTTATATATTCTGTACATTTAATTTTCCATCATAAAGTCCTGTGAAAACCACACCTCTTCAAAAGGTAAACATTTCATGGGTTGAAAACCTGTTTTCAGACAGGCCATTGTGTTTCCAAATGGTTTGTTTAGTCTAAAAGGTGAGAGAACTTCACCACATTTGGAGATCGATGGTTTTGATTGGAAAGCTCTGCTCAGAATAAAAATCTGGTGGGGAAATAATGCAACTTGTTTTTTATTTATTGGCATAAAATGAATCAACTGACTCTAACAAATACTGGAATGGGCTTCTAAAATATCCACCAATCTATCCTGTATATAAGTTTCTATGTTATGTAACATGCACTATATGAACTTGTCAGTGTTATTCCTCGATGCTCATGTTGTCTCTTCTGGGTCCTGCTGGCTTTCTATAGTGTGATTCTCTTTGTGAGCTAGAGGTCAGAAAGATGTTGTAGGTTTAGTTTCAAACGCGTCATGTGTTGGAGATGTTGGATCAGATAGCCAACAGGTGTCGACTGCAGCAACACAGCTACAGCAACAACTCACCTGCTGACGGTAATTCACTTCTTAGACATACTCTAAGAACGATTGTTATCAGTTCTGATGAATCTCCTGAATGATTTAGCAATTCATTGTTTCAACAGAGAAGAGTTAAAAATGCCCAACTTGGTTTGTCCAAAATCTAAAGTATTCATTCACTCTATTAAAGAAAAATGACTCAAATGTTTAACAAAGAGTCCATTCTTTGATTCAACAGAAAATGAGGAGGTGACAACATCAGTGATTTAACTTATTTGCCAAGCAAAAATGCCAAACCGGTTCTGGTTCCAGCTTCTCTGCTGAACCAAAGACAGAAATTTAAATACAGCTAGCAGTGAAACATTTGACTTTGAATTTCAAGGAAGTCTTTTTAAAAAACAGATTTGTTTCTGTCATCTAACAATAGCTTTGTGGTTTCAGAGTAAACCACAGTCCATCCCTGGCCAGAGTTGTTAATGATCTTAAAATGAGCTCAGAAAACCATAAAGTTTCTATTCTGGAAACTCCTGACCTCAGTGTAGCCTTCGATACTGTTGACCATACACCTCTTGAACACCGTTTAGGCCTGTGAGGCATAGTCCTTAACTTCTTATCTTACTGGAAGATCGTCTTCTGGAAACTTTGAATCAGATGAAGTGGGCATTCTATACGGAGTCCCTCAGGGGTCAATTCTAGGAATTATCCATAACCATTAATTACCTGCTTCTCATGGCTGATACAGATGAGATAACTGAAACACGTGAATTCATACAGATGGTGAGTGAAAGGTGGCAACGACAGGGGTCCAAGCAGATTGGGAGCATTGGGGTGCTTCTTTCTTAGTAAACTGGTGGGACTGGAACATGAACTCTGGATCTGTGAATCCAGAGCAAGAGAAGGTGACTTGTTGTCTGCAGCACTGAGGAGGATAAGCAGCCCTAAAAAATGTGTCTTGAGTTTCAAGGTCGACACATTTGTAAGTCCTTACAGATTTTTGAAAATGACCTGTTTTGATTAAAAACTGGATTGGCTTGATCATCAAAACAGACTGGGATGTTAAAATGGGAGCATGACTATGTGTAATGACAGTAATAGGACTGAGAAATAGGGAAAGTGAGTAAAAAGTCTTACAATTTAACATTTTTAGAGCAGAAGACCAAACTGTTTTTGAAATAATTGCTAAACCGTTAATTTGGTTATTACAGCGCCACCTTGAGCTTAGAGGTCAGTGAGTGTAATGGGTGGAATTTGCAACCAACCTGCCCATTTTGGTGTTTTTTAGATCTTTTTTTTTTTGTGGAAAAATGTAAGAAAGAAAATGAAAAGAATAATGAAAACAAACAACAAAAAGCCAGCAGAGCTCTAAAAATGAAGAAATATTCAGTCATATCTAAAAGTTTCACTTGTGGTCAAAATTTACAATTGAGTAGCAAAACCAGAAAATGAAATGTAACACGTTTGGCATTTGAAAAAGTTAAAAAATGTCAGTTGTTGCTGTAAACTAAATGATAATCGTGGGAAAACGGGGCATACGTTACTTTGTATCAGGTAACTTTGAACACAAACAGAAACTAAAGGAGGTCAAACAGTAAAAAAAGGAACTTGAACTGGAAAAGTGAGTGAATGGCTCTTCCATTTCAGAGCAACATCTCATCTAAATGAAATTCAACCTTTCAGAGTCTTTACTGTGACAAAGTGCCAAACGATAGAGCAGGCATTTGAATGGAAAGCAGTGTCTGTGGACTTGCTGGGAGCAGCTTTTATGTGTTTGGGTGTTTCTGTTTGAATGCTTGCGGGGCCTCCGGTCTGTTTACATTCCTCTTCAGGTAAAACTGGTCAGACTGTCAGCTTCCCGGTGGAGGTAATAAACTCCCTCACCATGCAGCAGGTTGAATCACTGATGGAATATGAAGTGGGTTGGGTCCTGAGATAACAGACACATTACTCGGCAAATATTGACACTGCATTAAAAATCAAAAGTGTTTCAGTCATTGCGGTTCACCTTGGATGTATGACAGCTTACTAAAGGACTGTGTGGAATAGAAGAATGTTTATAAAGTAGTTTATAGACTGAAAATAGTTACATTTTATTAAACATACTAAATAATAAAAATAAAATGTAAGTGGACATATACTGTTGTTGTTCTGACTCTGAAGGGAAAACTATACTACATATTGCAGACAACAGTTTGTGTTTGTCCCTCTCTTGTTTCCACATGACAATGTCCCCGTTCACAAAGCAGCTCTATACAGACGTGTTTTTTCAGTGAGGTGTGAAAGCACCTGCCTGGCCTGCCCAGAGCTCTGACCTCAACCCCAAACAACATCAGTGTTGGACCTCTGCATTCACACTGCACACCTGAGAGCTTAATTCAGATTTATTGTTCCGATCAATGTTTTGATTCATAAGTTGTTATAAGCGCAGTGGAAGCAGTGGCTGCTACTTTTGCATGGCGGTGTGTGGATGTGGATTCAGAGACAGGAAGGATAGTAACATGAACGGCTTCACAGAAACAGATTTCATCCAAAATTTGAGGGGGCTGAATGCTCACAGAATTGTGACGAATCAATCAAGAGTTGCATAAAAGTTGCATAAATTTGGTTATGTTCATGTATGTATGTATGAGAGTGCGTTGTAAAGAATCTGATTTGGAAAACATACAAAAGCGGTCCAAATCAGAATTGACAATTCTGAGATCTCATGTGATTTGTGCTGTTCACACTGCTCAGAAGAAAACACATGAGATCACATTTGGGCCACTTGTAGCAGCCAGGTTTCAAAAGTGTGAAAACCTGCTGGATGCAGTTTGTTTGTGGTATAATTTTCATAAGGATCATATCTTGCAAATATGTTTTGGCACATTGACTTAGCTTGTTTAAAGCTCATATATATTTATAATATATTTTCAAGCTTCTTCCTGAATCCTGAATTCTCACATTCACCTTTACTGTGTTGAAGCTCATTTTTGCCCCCAAATATAAATAAAAAGACACATGATTCAAAAGCTAACTTGCTGTGCATTTGGCAGAGATCAGGTTTACTGTTATCTGTTTTAAATAATCAAATGACTGACAACATCGCTGTGCTGTGTAAGTACTGCATGTTCTGTGTATTTCATTAAAATACAGTTATGTTGGCAAACTTGCACTAAAGCCAGTCTTTTATTGACTGAAGTGAGTTCACCAAGAACACAAATTAAGTATAATTTAATCTCCTGTGTACGTTGAGACCACTAGCCAACATGGTTTTTCTTAGTTCCCAGAAAGTCGACATTTTAAAGACCCAAGATTTGTAACAGTCTGTAGGGAACCTCTTTAATTGTTTATTTGCTCATAACCATAGACACTTTAATAGATGACCCTGTTGAACACTGACAAACTGATAATCACCAAAAGAAATTCACGGGAAATCTGAGTGAAAAGTTTCCAGAACTACAATGAATAAAAGTCAGTTGGAGAAGTGCTGTTTGAATCTGTGTAAAAAAGGAAAGTTGAAGTGAATTATTAGAATCCATCTTTTAAACTAATTTTCACAACTGCTAGAGGTCAATTGAAATGATTGAATAGAGCGTTGGACACAGGCAAAAAACATTATGAAGTTCAGTATTGACAAATACAAAATTTCAGGAAAATAGCAAATAAAGATATCAAAATATTCAAATGCATAGTGGATCAAAGCAACATATGCATGTTAGTCATCATTAAAAGCTGCTGACTCATGCATTGAGTCACAATCACAATGCATCTATGCTCCTACAATCAGGACAAAAATATTATTCCAAATGTAATTTATTTATTTTTGTTGAGTTTTGCATGTATTTCACACACACAAGTAGACAATACCATTAATAATTAACCAATAAATAATGTAGTATTTTTTTTTTACAATGCTCAGAGGAAATGAAACATTTCAAATACTTCACATATTTAACAGAGACATGAAAAAAAGACAAGATAAGAGCCTTGACGTCAAAGAAACTCTGT